>JAPMLY010002314.1:0-52492 GCA_026401115.1 Tetraselmis chui | reverse complement strand
CACACACTTGCACTCACACAGTTACACACTCAAACACACACGCACACGCAAGAATGAAATACACAGAATGTTGATAGTAACGATATAAAGAACACATGCACTCACTTCCATGCATGTTTAAGTAAGCATAAAATTGAACAGCAACAAGCACATGCTGCCACATCATTCACGTACGCACATACACACATCAGCCAACTCACTCCTTTTCACGTCCCTGCGTTTTCTGCCTTCTTTCCTTCTTGTGCGTATCACTTTGAATCAGCCCCTTTCATTACGAGGTTTTCTTTTACCGGTAACACTAATCTACGTGACGATTGTGGCTAATTCCTGTGCTGACGTGGTGTGGTTGTTGTTGTCATTGTTGTTTCCAGGTATTTAGTCTGCAACTGGGTCGCTCTCTGGATGTTGAGGCGCACGCGGGGCAGGAGAAGGTGGTGCGCATGCAGACCGCCATCTGCGACATACTCAAAGTGCTGGAGGAGCCGGGTAGCCAGCCGGAGCACCTGAGCGCAACGCTTGCCAAGACTCTGTTCCACGACCCGCACGCAGCGCGCATCATGCTGCAGGTCGCCGACTCCACCGGCTGCGCCATGATGATGGAGGATACCTGGCACACCGCGGGGACGTGCCCCATGTCGGAGGAGCTCGACCGCCTGCTGGAGTGGTTGACGTCTGGGCACGCGGAACGACGCCGTCTGAAGCCCGGCGGCCACTGGGGCACAATTTCCCTGGCCAAGGAAGGCTACCCCGGCGCGAAGGCCATTCGGAGCACCTCGTGCGGCCTGCTGGCCGTGGACCTGCTTCAGCAGGACGGGCAGGCGCCGAACGAGGCGACGCCCGCTCGACCCAAGCGCGGCTACATCTTGTGGATGAGGTGTGAGATGATGCAGACACAGACTTGGGCGGGCGATAGGCACTCGGCGCCCGCGCGAGCCATGGGACACGAAATGAGCCCGCGCGCTAGCTTTGAGGCGATGAAGGAGCTGGTTGAGCTAGAGTGTGTGCCGTGGACGGCAGCGGAGGTAGAGGGGACGCATGCGGTGAAGCTGCTGTTGCAGGACGCCATCCGTCTGTGCGAGGAGGGTCTCATCACCTCGCGCATCCTGGTCGCCATCAACAAGGAGCGCCTGCGCAATATGGACGAGCTGACCAAGGTAGCGAACGAACTGCAGGCGGTGATCCGCACCGCTGACGTGCCCATCATCAAGCTGGACGCCAACCTGCGCGTGCTCGACTTCAACACCCACGCGGCGCAGTTTTTCGCCGACGCACCGCCCTTTCGCGAGGAGGAACGCTCGGAGGAAGCAACCGCCAACTCTGACAAACCCACCGGCCGCCCGTTTGCTTCCTTTCTAGAGCCGGAGAGTCGGCTCACTATGGAGGTGCACTCCGCCATGTCACATTATCGTCGAGGATGCAGTTTCAGTTTGAAATGGTTATTTGTGGAAAAAAGTTGTTGACGTCCGATGTGTTTTCTTTTCTCAGGAAATTCTGCGACCGGCGGTGAATGATGGCGCAGAACCGGAACCGTTCCAGGTGAAGTTCCGAGCTATGCCGGGCAACGGCACCGCCGGTAGCACCCCCAACAGCGGCATCCTATGCGACGTTAGTTCCGAGGCGAGGGGCGGGAGCGGGGGGCGGTAGCAAGCAGGAGGTGTTGCTGTTTGTGCACATCAAGCGTGACTTTGCCTCTGGCCGTGTCGACCAACTGGTCTGCGTCTGCCGCGACATGAGCCTACAGGCGGTGGGTCCCCCTTTCTACTTTGCGCATGCACGTGCGCTTGTGTGTGTGAGAGAGAGTGTGTGTGCGTGTGTGCGTGTGTGTGTCCATATGTGTGTATGTGTGTGTCCATGTATACTTGTGTGCCCATGTATGCGTTTGTTTGCGCGCGCACGCGCGCGCGCGCGCGTGTGTGTGTGTGTGTGTGTGTGGGTGTGTGTGTGTGTATGTGTGTGTGTGTGTGTGTGTGTGTGTGTGTGTGTGTGTGTGTGTGTGTGTGTGTGTGTGTGTGTGTGTATGTGTGTGTGTTGTATGGAGGAAGGAGGGCATTTCGGGCTTATGCCCGTACACTCGCCTTGTCATTCATGTCTGCGTCGCGTATTTGGGTCATACCAGCGGCCATGTGTACCTCAAGGCAGTTGGATTACTCAGTCATTTGTTAGTTCTTGTAAAATAAATGGTCTGTTTGGTTTCCGGTGGGCAGTTTTTTGCTTTGCCATTGAAGATAGCAGAAGGCTCAGCTTTATGGTTTTTAGTTATGCTATTACTTTACTTGAGCACTGGTTCTTTTCTGCATGTGTGCTTGTCCTGGGATAGCATGCATGTTTCAGGGATCTCTGATTATTGTCTCTGAACGGTTGTCTGTTTTTTTGCAGAACTTAATGCGTCAGGTAAGCGCGCGTGAGCGTGACTGTGAGGAGCTGATGGAGCACAGCGCGAGCGCGATGTTCTGTGTTGACACCGAGGCGCGCGTGACGGGGTGGAACACAGCGATGGAGCGCGTCAGTGGTGTGGAGCAGGGCGTTGCACTGGGTAAGTCGCTTCTGGGCGAGTTGCTGGGGCCCGGTGGGCTGCTGGTGCAGGTCCCCTACGGCGCCAGTGGCGATGTGATGACGGAGCTGTCTGCGCTGCTGGTTGACGTGCTGGGCTTGCAGTACCATCCACATCTCCCTGCCGCTGCCGCGCCCGAGCTGCTGAAGCCCAAGGTGCGCCCCCCCCCCCCCCCCCCCCCCCCCCCCCCCCCCCCCCCCCCCAAACACCAAAAAATAGTAATTATAATTAATGAAGGGTGAAATGAATAGTTTATAAAAAGGATATGTGTCTTGCGTGACAGTTTAAGTTACGAATTGTATCACGTCGATAGCATTACTGAATGGGATGTTGTTTGGGGCTGTGACAAGGAGGGGGCTGCGAGTTTGAAGGAGGTGGATGGGGGAGGGGCGAATGGTCAGGCGCAAGGGAATGAGAGCGCAGAGGAAGCGGCGTGTACGTTGCTGGGGGCTCCGCAGTTGGCGTCCTGTCCTGCGTTGCATGGCACCGATTGCCCAGCCATCAGTGTGCGGTTTGTCAAGGGCGGTCGAGCTCAGGGCGGCACACTACCGGGGACTCAGGTGGACGTGGCGTTGAGCTGCCGGCGCCGCCTGGGCGCGGGGGGCGAGGTCGTGGGTGCCTTTTTCTTTGTGCAGGTGCGGTCTTGTCTAAAGCAACCCCCTCCAACAGTGCATCTCTGTCGTTGACAGACACACCGTTTTTCACTCACTATTTCCTAACGACATGGGTACTGCCCAATTGCTGACAAGTGCCTGACGGACTGTTCATATGAAATCGAAATTTAATGAGGCATGTTCTGCACGTCTAGATTAGTAAATGTCCTATTTCTTCAACACCTCCGTATTTTCCCCTCTTATCTGTCACCACATTGAGTCCCTTTGCGTGTGATGTAACGGAAAACTTGGCTCAGGGTTTGCATGTGTTTTGTAGTCATGCACTGTTTGATTATGGGTTTTCAAAATGTGAGAAGGACTTCATTCATGCCAATTTCTGGGAGAGATAGCCACCTCAGCAGTTTAGTTGACTGCTGTAGCGGCGTATTTCGTTAACCTTACGGCTGACAATCTCTCCTCCCTGCTGCGCTCCACCTGCACTGTAGGACCTCACCCTGCCAAAGGCGTTGGAGAAGGCCATCGCGGTGCAGATGGCAGCGGAGGCCGCGGCGGACGCGAAGACCCGCCACATTGCGTTTCTGTGCCACGAGATCCGGAACCCCGTGAACGGCATCCTTGCCACCGTGCAGGCAATCGAGGACCTGGTGGACCTGACGCAGCAGACTGACAGCGGTGGCGAAGATGACGGCATTGACGGGGTACGTATTTTACTTTCAAACTTACCGCATTTGCATGGAATATAGCGCACGAAAGGCACTGTCTAAATCGCAACAAGGGTCTCTCACCATGCGCTGTAAGAAGAGAAGAGAGAGAGGGAGAGAGAGGGAGAAAGAGGGGGAGGGAGGGAGAGAGAGAGAGAGAGAGAGAGAGAGAGAGAGAGAGAGAGAGAGAGAGAGACAGAGAGAGAGACAGAGAGAGAGAGAGAGAGAGGGAGGGAGGGAGGGAGAGGGAGGGAGGGAGGGAGGGAGAGGAGAGGGAGAGAGAGAGAGAAAGAGCGCGAGAGCAGATTCGTGTTTGTGCACAGCAAAGTCGATTTCGGTTTGCACATGATGTTCAAGGGAGTTATGTTGTCAGCATTGCTTGTTGTATACATTTTCTATGCCTTGTGTCGGTTTGAGGGGTTTATGATGGAAGGATTGACTGCGAAAGTAACTGAACGGGATGGTGACTTTGCTGTGGTGGTGGTGTGTCTAGGCGGTGGATAACACGGAGATGTTGGATCTGGTGCGCACCACGCTCGCGTGCACCGACCAGCTTCGCCGCACGGTTGACGGCATCCTGGACCTGAACAAGATGGAGGAGGGGAAGCTGGAGCTGCAGCAGAGCTGGTTCCGCGTGCCAAACGTGATGCGCACAGTGCTAAACCAGGTAAGCAAGGCTTTGGGTTTAGTACTCATCGAGTTTCGGTCTTTTTATTGTAAGAGTTAGTGGTTTCTGTCCTTTTCGTCTTTTTCCCAATTCGTCACGTTTTGTCGAAGTAGAGTTTCAAAGCTTATGCGTCAGGTCTCGGTTTGGTTCTATGTCATCGTTTGGCCCTCTACTCAAGGGCCTTTTCAGCTGGTGTAGCACGAGTCTTCTATTACCAGTATGATCTGATGACGAAGGACGGGTGGCTGTGGTTGGGTTTGACTGTAGTCAAGGCATGGACCATCAGATCACTTGCTGTTTGCAGTTTCCTGACAACATATGTTGCTGAACCCAATACGTACCCAGCGTTATAAGCGCTGCGGAGTGAATTAGTGTAATGACCACGTCGTGCGGAATTGCCTACCGTCATGGCGCTGTATGTATTGGAAGCGTTTTGAGGACGAGGTGACAATGCGGTTGGGGCTGAACGGGGCATTTTTCCCTCTTGTCACAGGTCATCAGTGCAGCGAGTGAGAAGGAGCTGACGGTGGACGCGGAGTTGGCGGACGAGCGGCTGCGCGATATGAAGTTTTTGGGCGACGAGGTCCGAATTCAGCAGATTTTGGCCAATTTCTGTTGGAACAGTGTCAAGTTCACTTCGCAGGGCGGCCTGCGCATCGAAGTGGAGGCGGAGCCGGGCAGCCGACCCGGCCTGATGCGCCTCTTCTGGAAGGTAGTCAGCCATGGTTATCTGCTGTAAAGCTCAACACCTATGCTCACGTTCTTGCTTTCTTTTCTTTTTGTGCTTCTGCAGAAAACGAATTTGAAAAAACAAACAAGCTAACAATGAGTGATTTTTCGACATTTAACTTATGAACGATGTAATACTATTTTTGTAATTTTTTCCGAAAACATGGCATATTCGTAGTTAAATGCTTATTCGTAGTATGAGTGGCTGTGGGACTACGTCTGGGTGCCAAGAAATATCGATGTGAGTCTGACATCGAATTCGTCGATGGCTGCGCAGGTGATTGACACGGGAAAGGGGATGACGCAGCAGACGCAGGAGAGTCTGTTTGAGCGGTTTGCGATGGGGAAGCATAAGGTGGGCAAGTACGGCGGCAGCGGGCTGGGCCTCTCCATCTGCCGCAGCCTGGCGGAGCTCATGCAGGGGCACCTGCACTGCATGAGCACCCTGGGTCAGGGGTCCACCTTTATTCTGGAGCTGGAGCTCGCGGTGGACGATAAGCCGGAGAAGGTGAAGCCCGCCCCGGTGGTGGCGATCGCCCCGGTGGTGGAGGTCGCCCCTGCGCTGGAGCCGGCCCCGGTGGAGCCTGACCCGATGGGGCCCATGGTGCCGCTTTCCCCGCTCCAGCCCGCCATCTCGCAGGTACCATCCCATTCTGGACACGTTAATCTATTTTTGATTGTTAGTGAGACGATGTAGACATTTTTTATTCGTATTAGTATAATCCTTTCTGCTGCTCTTCATGGTACGTTGGGTTCCTATCTTCTTGATGCTTTGCACGAGGGCAGTGCCGATGCTGTGGCCTGTCTCCCTGTTCCTCGGGCTTATAGGTCTGCGGTGTTTTTTCCTCCTTTTTGCCTTTTGATTGGTGGTTTCCGCTGCTTTTTCTTGTGAGGTGTAACTTTAATCCTTCCCCTTCCCCTTCCCCTAATTAATTTCCCCTTCTAATTTCTTCCTTTCCCCTATTAATTTATTCCTTCCCCTTCCCCTTCCGTGCTCGTGTGTTCTTTTTGTAATCAATCCCTTAACAACATTCTACTGTTGCCGTCTGAGTATTGAAATTTTGATACGATGATAATTTATTCGGAGGAGGTGACGTGGATGGGGAACATCCAAGGTACAGGTACCCTCTACGTTTTGTATCTACGTTTCGAGTTTTGTATCTACGTTTCGGCGCGTTTTATTTTCTCTTTTATTCTTCTTATTTTTGCTTGGTGGCTTATGCTGCTTTTTCTTGTAAGCATTTTTTTGAAGTCACTCGAAAATTTGTTATGTACTAACACCGGTCGCGATTCTGCCTTCGGGACTTTCTGTTGTGGCATCCTCCACGCGCATCGTACTGGTACCGTTTTCTGTCTAAAGACTTGAGTCAGACGATAACTACCATACAGTACAATAGCCGTGCACGATAATTATTGATAGACATAAAATAAAAACGTCCTTACAAGAAAAAGCAGTGGAGGCCACCAAGCAAAAATTAAGAAGAAAAGAGGAAAAAACTTAAGCGCGAGGAACAGAAAGGCATGCCACAGCGTCAGCACTGCCCTCCTGAAAAGCGTCGCGGAGATAGGAACCCAGAGTGCCATGAAGAGGAGCAGAAAGACGTTGCATGAATTCACGTCGCACATCTCCCTAAAAACGCCGAAAAGGAACAGGCATTCATAGACATAAACAATGCGATGATCCGCAAGCTATATCGTATCGTGCTTTTAGGTGATCGGCCTAGAAGCACACTCCATCATAACTCGGTCGTCTTTTTACTCCGTTGTCGGTTCAGCCCCACGCTGTCCGTGTCTGATATTAAGACTCGAGCGCATCATCATCTCGCGTTTCCCCTTCTAGTGTTTGGACCAGTGTTGTGCTGAAGTCGATTTTTAGGTTTAAAATTATGATAAATATTATATCATCATCGCTCTCTCGTCTGACGCGGGCAATTGATTTCCGATATCATTCTTTTTATGTATTGATTTTTAGTGTCTGCATAAATTTGGCAATCAATAACCCGTACGAGAAGCACCAATGGGATTTATAATCCCTATATTTTTATGCGTTTCCGTACGGGTTTGTCCTTATTTCAAGCTCTGACGCGCGGTATTCAAAGGGTAGTCCTCCTTTGAATACATCATGTGAGCAAGGATCACCGTAATATATAAATAACAAACACTCAGTAAAGTAGCGGGTATGAGGAGCAGTAGCTGTTGTCAAAGTATTGTGCAATATATTAGTTGGATTCTTGATGCGATACACGTACGGGTACGTTTACATATAGCTAGCAGGACTGATGAGCATGTCTATCCTGTATATTCTAGACAGTACTTCAGCAATATCTGTTAGATGTTTGGTCGTGTGATGTTGTGGTCACTGTCGGCGGGGTTCTTTGCCATTTCGTCGTCCGTAACCAAAATCGAGAGGGTGCACTCAATCTGTAACCTAGTCTCGCTCCCCGCTACCGCGTGCGTGTAGACTGTCAAGTGGATGGTACAAGTTCACGCTATGGAACGCTTTAACAACGGAGCTGGACACTCTGGCGAGGTAGTTGGGAGGGTTATGTCCGGGTTCGATTTGTTGTTCAACCCTAATCCTGATATCGCATATTGTTTTTTGGTGGCGTTCACTCCGACGTGTGGCTCGCGTAGTCTCGGTGGCCCCTCCACGCGATCAGCATGCTTCCGCCCATGTCAGCAGAGGAAAGCAGCGCACCTGAGGGACGACGCAAGCGGCTCCCACCCCCGCGTAAAACCTCCGCCACAGTCCCGGAAGAATCACCAGACAAAGCCTCGGATCCAGCTCCCGCCCCAGCCCCAGCCGCGGACCCCGTCCCGGCCCCCGCCGTAGTTCCACAGCCACAGCTCCCCAACGGCACCAGCGGACCGCTGACTGTATCACAGAGGTACGCCGGGCAAGAAAATAATTGGTGTTTTTGACGGGCCTTCTTAGGGTCAACTACCGTACCCGGGTTACACTTTTCTATCTGGCCGATAGATTAGGTTCTTACGAGTCGAGTCATATTTTTCAGCTTGAAGCTCAGGGCGGATGTGGCATCCTGTGACCTCGCTGCTTCCTTTGTTCTTTGTTTACCATGTTTCGGTTTGACCTGTCAAGGATGTATAGGCAATTAATGGGTAGTGCCTGTTTCCTTTCGAATGGAGGCAGGGCGACGGCTTTTGCGTTGGTTTGTCTACCCTTTTTATGAATCAGGGTTTATTAGGATATCGTTGTAGCTAAAAGAGGGGTACGTCGACTCTCACGGCGCCAACCCTGGGATGCGGCGTAGGTGGGAGGCATTAAGCAGCACGGGCAGCGAGCCCTCCATCCCGTCCTGTTGGGGCTGGACGGTGGTGCGGGAGATGGTGGAGACGGGCAGCGTGGCGGTGCTGGTGGAGGTGCAGCCGGGCGGTGACGCGGCGGCGCGTCAGTTTTGGGGCGGGGCGGTGGTTGGGGCGGGTGGAGTGGGCGTTGCGTTGGGGGCAGCGACGGAGGACGCAATCCGTCGGGTGCTGGCACTGTCAAGTGACGCTCCTGCTTCAGGTCCCCCCCCTCCCCCCCCCCCCCCCCCCCCCACCCCCCTTTACTCTCCCCCTCCTTCCCCCCTTCAGCCTTTCTTATGGGCTTTGAATTAGGGTTAATGTTCACTCGTCAGTTATTTACTTTTATGTTCTGGTGTCATTACTTCCCTGCGACGTGATGTACTGACTATCAACTCGTATTTTTTCCATCTATATGTCAACTTCTAAAGTATCAGTTTCCATTTGTCCAATGTTGTAATCCTCTGCCAACCTTCATAGACAATTACCCCGATGATGAGCTAGTTTCAACTCATACCAGGCACTTAAGTATATAGGTTGTGTGTGTGTTTGTGTTGGTGTGCTCTAATCTACAAAACACCATCTGAACTCAATTCACCTCGTGCACTGTCTCATATTTTGTCAATCTGACATCTGAATCGTAACTCATTTCCTTCCCTCCCTCCCACTAGGAACAGGTGCGCCTGCGCAGCAGCAAAGTTTCTCGCTGCAGACACCACCCAGCCCGAGGGGGGCGGCACTCTTGTCGCAGCCCCGAAGCCGGCGCTCTAGTGAGCACAGTGCTGCGGAGGTGTCCAAGCCTGCGCTGCGGAGGAAGCCGGTGCGCAGCCGGAGCAGCATCAGCAACGCGAGCAAGTCGGCCGATCCTCTGGCCTCGCCTGCGCCCTCTCTGGCACCCCCGAACCCAGAATTCCCGGTGCAGAACGTTCTCGTCGTTGACGACGACAACATCAACCTCAAGGTACCTTCTTCTTCCCCTTCTCATACCGATCACGACCATTGTCTATTGTCTCTGATGCTACAGGTCACCGTAAACGGGAATCGTGATTTGAATGAATTGTACTGTACTCTTTCCGTTTCATGAAAAGTCATATCAACTGCGGAATTGGGAAGGGGAGGTAGGACGTTTTCCCTGCCGTTAAACATAATATGGATGGGAGAAAAAATGCCGCAGGGAGTGAGGTTTGGCACTGGACGGGGTCATATGACGTGAAGGTTTTTGCATACGTTACCTTGAGTCGTAAGGAATGCCGAGTAGTAATGCATGTCAAACTACCCATCCGCTCTCCCCCTCCGTCTCATACCTACCCTGATAGAATCCCTTGCATACTTTGACGATAGAAAGATATTAATTGTATCATATGGCACATACAGCGGCAGCAGTTGTCGTTTTGTATGGCGTCAAATGAATTTACGGCTATGTAATCTCGGACTGTTTCGGGCTCGCTCTGCTTAGCCTCACACTCTAATCTGGTGGCAATGGGTTTGCTCCGCAGGTACTCCACCGTGCGCTGACGCGCGGAGGCATAAAGGTGACGCTGGGCGAGGACGGGCAGGACGTCATCCGGCTGCTGATCAACGAGGGGCATGTGTTTGACATGCTACTAGTGGATGAAAACATGAGGCACATGAACGGCAGCACCGCCGCGCGCGCGCTGCGTAAGCACGAGCTCAAGAACGGCATGCCACCGATGCCCGTGTTTGCTACCACCGGCAACTCGGCCCCCCACGACCTCGCGCGCTACTACGGCTGCGGTCTGGACGGCATGTTTACCAAGCCGATGAACATGCGCGAGATTGTGGGTACGCTGCACGCGTATGCGCGCTACCGTCGTGAGCACTACACTCCGCAGCAGCCCGTGCGCACCTACGGCATGGCCCTCATGTCGCCCCCCCGCACCGATGAGCTCGGCGACGGCATCGAGGTGAGCACCACAACAGCCTAATTCATTTTCAAAGTAGGGTTTTGGAGTTTTTTTAAGAAACTTCATCGTGCCGTCTGACCAGCTGTCGTTTGTTCTCCTTGTATCGTTGGATTGTTTTTTTATTGGGTAGTAGGTAATTTTGTGAAACGTGGTATTTGGTTTGATAACATTCGCTTTTGTTGCTTGTTCATTTGCGGAAAGATGAAGTATTGGTATTTTCTGTCATTGTATATGAGTGCTTTTGTGACTGTGTATGAGGGAATATTGCCACGTTAGTTGAATGGCACATAGTCAGCCAAGTGGGCACACCCTTTCGTAGCATCTTTTTTTCTGAAAGCCTCTCACGCATGGACATAATACTACGCGCCTATGCGTTTTCCTTTATGTGTAACTTTTTTAATGGCGTCCGCACTGTTTGTAGTTGTACCTTGACTAAGTTTATGTGCAGCTTATTCATGTGTTGTTTTGCTCGTGAAGTATTGAACCAAAATGACACAGTTAGGCAGGCGCAGTTACAGAAGGTCCCTCCATCCGTCGAAAGTGTGTCTGCGTGTGTGTGTGGCAAAGTTGTCCTTGAAATCTGGAGAGAAGCATATCATTTGGGACATGTGCGTACGCCGTGGACTGATTACAGCCTCTGTGTATTTTTCGTTGTCAGATACGTCACAGCGAGACGTTTGTCAACAGCATGATTATGGGCGGCCTGGAGGTGTTTGGCACAATCCGGGAGAGCATGCGGGGGATCATGGCCGCTGAGGCGATGGGCCTCGGCGCCGGGCCGTTGAACAAATAGCGGACTTGATTTCGGGGAAGGGTTTGGGATCGGTAGCTGAAGACGTTACCCGTCACAGGCGAGCGAGTCTGGTCGCTGTTGTTTTTAAACACCTTGGAGTGAAAATATCAGGGAAAAAAAACACAAACTCGGCCTGTCGCTTGTTTTTGAAGGCCTCAATCGGCATCGGACGTCTTTGTTAGGTTTCGCGATGTAATCAAGCTGATCAACTATTACTTGACAACTCATGGTTCTCTGACTTCCCATCGATTTCTTCCCAAACGTATCGGCTGTCATCCCTATGAGTGTGTGTGGTGGTGGGTCTGCGTCTCCGTGTGCGATGTGACTTTCTGGGCACGCGCCCAAGGTCAGCAGGTGACAGGTTTTATTAATGAACGTGCTTGTAATCAATTTTGATACCAAATTAACGAATTTCGAATTTACTTGTTCACACAGCTTCACTGGTGAATTTCATTATGATGAGCGGGTGTCATGAGCGAAGAAACGCAATTTTTTACAAGAAAGAGCAGTGGAGGCCACCAAGCAAAAAGAGGAAAAAAGAGCGAAGGAACACTGCTTCGGAGGGCTTTCGCGATTGCAATACCAAATATTCTATTCGCGATTACAAGAAAAGGCAATGGAGACTTCCAAGCAAGAAATGCAGTCGTGTGCAAAATAACGACTGAATCGCTGAAGTGTCGTCTGGCTGTAATCCGTGTTGATCCTTTTGGCCGTTTATTCTGCTTTGATTCAGCTCCCTGGAGTATTTCGTATCTAAAACTATCAGTATCAAGTAAAAAAATCTAAAGTACCCAGTGACGGGTACCTGCTATGAGGATGCTGAAATCGATACTCGTCCGAGAATATATGTCGCCAAATAAAACTATCATCGTCCACTAAAATACTTTAAAGCTTTCTTTGAACAAAAACTAGTGGAGACCACCAAGCAAAAACAGGAAAAGAGGAAAAACCCTGAACTAAAATACTACTTGCTAAGGTACCTACTGTATCTGCGGAAGGGATATATCGCTACGGCAAATCAAGGGACACGCACGGTGTAATCGAAAGGCCTTCCAATACGGGTACAGTACATGTACCCCTGTATTTAAGTTGTGTAGGGCTTCCTTATGCCAGAGATGTGGATCACTTACAGAGTTTGGTATTGGTGGCCCTTAGGCCATCCTACACGCAGTGTGCTGAGAGGGAATAGGGTGGGTGGGGTTGTGTGAGCGATAGCCCTCGCGAAAGGTAAAAGGTGGACGCACAATCGCTGCTTGTGCATCATATATAGTGGGGACATCTATTGTCCGTGCGCGTGTGCGCGCCTGAACCGTTAGTGGAGATGTAGTACCGTCGGAGGTAACGCATGTTACTGCGTAATTCTAGCCATGTAATTCTATCCTCTATGTTACCAATATGACCATTTAAATTGTGTTGGGGCTACTCACTTATCATGCCATTTGTCGCCGACTAGCGTGTGACGATGGGTGGGGCTCCGTCAGGGGTCATCCAGCCAAAAAGTTGCCAAGCTCCCGGGCTTGGGCCCACTGTTGGGTCGATGTAGTCGAGGACTACGTAAGACTCTTGTGCCCAATCGCCGGATAACTTGATATTATGCATCGGGGTGCCGATACCGTACGCCGTTTTAGCCGCACCCTTGCGCAAAGAGTTTGAGTCCACGCGAAATCGTCCGGTGCTTGTTCGTGTACTGCGTACATTACAAATTGTAGCCAAGTTGTGAAGCTTTCCGATGTCCATTGAGTAGTGGGTTCGAGATGTCTAATCGCCCATCTCTTGTCATCCGGTAGTTTTCCCGCTGAAAACTTGGTACCGGCAGTGTCGAAGTACGTGCGTAGGCTTGTCGTCCTTGAATTGTACAATTGCTTGCGCTTTTGCAGATGCGGTGATACTGACGTTGAGTCGTTTGTCTTCAAGGGTTGACAAGAGTCCGTCGACGACATTGCCTCCGCATTCCGAGGAGATGGAGTCGAAACAACGAGAGTAGACGAGGCGCTCGGCGACTCGTTCTTCTCCGGTGAGAGTTTTCTTGGCCTTGACGCGTCTAATGTAGGTGAGTCGCGCTTAGCCGCTACGGCCACTGCTTGATGTGTACGTATCACTGCGCCGATGAGAGAATAGGCGTTACCGTGCGCGGCAGAGGTACTCGAGCGAATCGTTTCCATAGCATAGTGTTTTTAGTTTTTTTTTTGCGGACGTAAACACACCATAGCAAGGCATGTGTCGATACTCGTCGCGCGAGGAAATCCGAGCGGTGTCGATAAAAAAATTACCAGCCTCGTCGTGTCGAGGTTTCCATAGGCACGGGGCCGTTGTACCGGTAGGGGGCATGCACTCCGCGAACGTTCGGGAAGCGAAGTATGTCCACTATGTTGGGTCGATGTATTCCAGAGGGTTGTCATTAATGTGAGCTTGTCGAGAGTCGTGCTTGTGTCGTCCACCCGTAACTCGGTCAAAGTTGGGTGTTAGGTAGGCTTCAATAGTTTGCTTTATTGCTGCCGCGGCAGCGAGGGGGAGAGATTCGACATGGACGGCTAATTGATGTTCAATATTCGTCAACAACTGCAGCTTGTTTGGCTGCTCATCCAGCGCGTCACCAGGCGCAACGGGGTAGAGGTCGTGCGGCAATACCATGCAGTGTGCCATCCGATCTTAGGGAGTGCGTTTTTTTGCTTCGTGCAGGGAACTCACGTGATCAACACCTTGCGTAACTATCAAGAGCAACGATGCCGTTTCTGTGAGAGATAGCTCTCGCATAAGGCATAAGGTGGACACTACACAGTCGTTGTTTGTGCGTCATATAGTGCGCGAACATTGTACTGTCCGTGCACGTGTGCGCGCCTTAACCGTTATTAGGGGAGATGTACCGTCGGAGGTAACGCAATGTAATTCCAACCTCTATATTACCAATATGACCAAATAATACTTGAAATATAGTATATCGCTGCACTATTGTTTGGGACCACATTTATGCCAATGTCGTAGCGCGAAGTGTGTGTCATCCTTCTATCGCTGCATGTACCCCGGCGTGACCTCCAAAGACTTCATATTATTATAATTTCTTACAAGAAAAGGAAGTGGAAACTGGAAACCACCAAGCAAAAAGGGAAAAAGCCCTCGAGGAACAAGAAGGCATGCCACAGCTTGAGCACTCCCCTCTTGCAAAGCATCGCGCAGATAATAACCCAAAGCACCACAAAGAGCAATAGAAAGACGTTCATGAAGTCTAGCCACACCACATCCCCGGGTCTTTCTCGAGAAGCTCCCGACCGAAATACGGCGGACCTCCAACCGTAAGTTTCGCCCATGAATTGTCCCCGCTTCGAGCATGAACTCTTCAAGCACATGGACAACTCGATCGTGGAGATGAATGACATACCAAAAGCACGGGCACCGGGAAATGTGGTTAAGCCTCCGCATTATTAGCCTAAGAAACAAAGCGATCAAGCATCAACTGCAATGCATGAAACTTTGATGCATCATCCGTTCTATTATTCTCTTAATTCATGGACGCATCGATTAAATGAATAAGTCATTCGTGGATGCATCGATTAATGGGGCACTTATTCGTGGACGCATTGATTAAATATGCACTAATTCATGGATGCATTGATGCGGGTAGTAATGCGGGACGAATACATTGATGCATCAACATCGGTTTCTTCACACATACAATTTTAAGGAGAGTATGATCCGGATTACTACCGGATGGTAGCCGTGCATATCGTTTAGTAAGACTATATTGCTATTGACCTCTACAACTTTCTTATATCTGAAACTTTTCATGGGATGCATCGATGCTGCCGATGTCCCGAAGTTGTATAGGTAATTCGATTAAATACAACGATTGTACATCGATTCATAATACATCGATTGAATACATTACTAAATCACGGATGCATTGATTAAGAAGGGTAATTATTCATAGATGCATCAATTAAATAGGACACTAGTTCATGGAAGCATTTCTTAAATCAAGCACTGATCCATGGACGCATTGATTAGATGCGGCTCGAATTCATGGATGGATTGACTAAATAAGGTATACTGATTCATGGACGCATTGATGCGGCTAATGCGGCAGACGCATCATGATGCCATGAATACATCGATGTTTGATGCGGAGGCTTAGTAGATGTGGTGCATAAGCATAGCAGCTGTCAAGCGCTCGCCCGACATAATAGAGGTACCCGATACCGTCGACGAAGATTCATACCCACGAGACTGTGGGGGAGCTTCACAACACCGTGGGCACTTTCGAATATGAGAAGCTCGCTCCATAGTAAGGCCCAGCACACGGTGCGCTGCAATCATATAGCAATCGGACGGCACCTTGAAATTGGACTCATGTGAAGCGAAAAAGAGGGCCAAAGCACCGCGACCCGTGCCCGAAATCACCCGCATACAATCCTGTGGGAAATTGAAATTGTTTACAACAATACAAGTACAAATCGGTTGTTGTCTCTGGGCCCCCCCGTTCAACGCGTAACTGGACTTATATGCGGAGTAGACCGTAAACCACTAATCCCAACCTCTCCATTGGCAGTGACGATACCGTCCAAAACATACAGGTATCCAGATATTTATCATTTTTTGATTTATACGTATTTTTGGGGATATAGTATGAAATATAAAAGTGTCGCTAGTCTCCACGATACGCGGCCTGCTCCAACCGCAGCGGGGTCGCAGATCAGCAAGGCTATTTAGCTTGAGCTGGTCGAGTCGAACATGCCCGACCTTGGCTCCTGTGCGACTCCGGTCGTGCCGGAGCCAGGGGGGAAAGGCAAGTGAAAAAACCCCCTCGCACAGGTCGTCGTCGGTCCCGTCTCGATCCGTGCTCAACCCCGCCCGAGGTATTAGCTGCTCCTCCCGACGTAGCGCGCCACCTAGCCGAGTCTTCTCTCCTCCTTCGGGGGCTGAGAAGAGAAAATAACTAGGCTGCAGACGGTGTCCGGCTGGCTCTCCTGCCTCCGAGCCAGACTTTCTCCTGTCCCCTGTCCTTGTTCCGTCTGTTTCCAACACCTATCTGATCGCGTTGTGGCCGTCCTTACCCTCCCCCGGTGGTTTACGTTGTTAGGGGGCCGCCTTTATGAGCAGTGTGCCGTTACGATAACCCTAGGCACACTGCCTATCGAGGCAACCTATCGATAACCGGGTACCGACTAGGGAAAGGATTGGAAGAACACAAGGATCGAGTCGCCGGTCCTCAAAAAATGGTGGGTACGGGAATTTTTCCAAAAGTCCTCCGTACTGGGTTTTTCCGGCGGCGGGTGATCCAAAGGACCGCCGCCGCCAAACCGTGCCGCTCCTCCGGCTGCGACCTACCTCCGTCCTGCGTAGCATAAGGCCTCGCCCCCAGGGGAGACTTAAGGCTCTCGCAGGGCTGGCGACATTTAGCGAGCGCCGTGCCCTAGCGCTGCTTCCCAGCCGTCCGCCGACAGCTCCAACACCTTCGTCCCTCCGCCGATCCGTCCGTACCCTTCTTCGACAAAAAATATTTCGCAAAGGCCGCCCCCGCCCCATCGTCGGGAGAGTATCTGCGAGTATTTAGTCGCGGAAAAGACATATCGGGCTGCCCGAGCGGGAGATTCCTTTGCCGGAGTACGGATATTATTTTTTTCCAAAACCCTCCGTACCGGGCTTCCCGACAGCTGCTAATCCCGCGGATCGCAGCTGTCGGTACCTCGTTTAGCCCCCTACCGTGCCAGGCATGGCACGGCTACAGGGTTACCAACGCCCACCGCGTGGAGGCAGATGTAGGTGCCGACGGGCCTGCGAGCGCACCCCCCTCCGGGGCCGCCGCCGCTGCGCCGCCAGCGGGCGCCATCCTGTGGGAATGGTTTGCAAAACGCTGAGATGTCAAGGTAGGCCCGGGCACGAAAAATGCGCGAAACACCCCGCTGAATGTGGCACCCAAAGTCTTTTGAGCGGGTGAGAGCACAGGGAGTCGGAAGTTATAAGCAAGTCAACTGTGTAGCAGACGCCGCCGCCTTGTCAACCGGAGATACCATCATACCACCAACTCGACATTGGGGCCAACATAATCGGAAATGTCTTGGCTTAGTCACTTTAGTGTGTCAGTCAACACCACGAGATCCGATTCCGAAAGCCCGCTCATATAGGATGTAATATCCACGAATTGCGCAATTAGACCGCCCACGGTAAAGTAGATGTAATAGCATGTTGTAGTAGTTCGGGATAGATAAGACCGTAAATAGGACCTAGCGACTCGGACTCGTAATCATGAATCAAGTTGGCGAGGGTCTTCAAAGGCTTCCTATTGGAAATTGTAATAGCAAAGCGTGAAGCCGCACAAGCTGCCTCATAGGATGAACATCCGGAGAGCCGGCTAGTAGCACCATCGCTACAACATGATGTTAATTAAGTTTTGATCTCGTGGGGTCTCATGGAAATTTCCAAAGCATGAAGTACGAGAAACACTAGAGACACGAGGACACTGAAAGGGGGGGGGGGCAAGACGACAAATGAGTCCGCCATAACAATAGGTACATGTATTGGATAATTGGTTTTTCTTTCTTTGACTACATTAATATTCGAGCTATACTAGAAGAACGGCGGTACAAAATGAAATAAGCCATGCATGAAAGACGATGCGATTTTGTGGCGGTTTGGCATCATTCTTACGTGTCATCGTACTCGTCAACTTTCTTTTCATACATTCTCACTCATGATTTGGTCATTCGTGCCTCCGCATTCTTTATTTTAAACATGAACTAAGGATTACCATATATCTTAAATGATTCACGAATCCAATACGCTCTTCCATCCCGGGCGCAAACAAATGAACATGAAAGGCACTCATAGTGATATCATGATACACCTTTTACAAAAAGGATTATTAGATAAAATTTGAAAAATAGTTTGTTATACTGTCTTTCTGGTTGGTGCTCCTCACTTTCGGCGGCGTCTTTGTTTAGCATAGGCATAGAGATAGACGCATTGTCGGCGGCCGATCCGATCGTTTAAAGAGAGCGATATATCGTCCCTCCCAACTGTGCTCGTACGGGATGAATGAAAAAACATATCGTATATCGTCGCTCTTTCAAAATTATTCCTTATTCAAAGTTGTATTTACAATGAAAATATTTATCATTTGTCCAAGGGCTTCACCGGCCCTCTTTCCCGCCCCCGACCAGCCTTTTCCCTTCCGCGTGTCGATACGTTCTGATGTCTTCCGCTTCACCAGGAAGGAATGATTTGATTCAATAACCAGAAACAAGGATTCGCAATAGTCGGAATGAAGATTGTTGCTATTATTCCCGTATTCGTATATAAAAGGTAGGGTTTAGGAAACAGTTGTTGAAACCTGGTTACAAAACGCCGATTGATATCTGAGGGTTTTCCATAGATTGTGACCTTTGTAAATGATGGGCACTTTATTGTTCACTTTTTGTGACCCATCGTCCGTCTATCCACATAACACCGACAGCACCCCAACAGCGAATAAGGGCAGGGGACACACTGTTCACTTGTAAGAGGTGATGTCACTGCAGTTTCCAATGGACAGGGTCATTATGCCCCGCAATACCCATTCTGCAACAATCCGATGCCACTCAGTCACATCGACAGCCCATTAATGACGTTGCACCTTCATATGTTGGTCAGTTCGTCCTCGAACGCTTGTCTACGCATGGCACAATAATGCGGACTCGACCTGAGAAATAAACTCGCTCGTATTATCGGTAGTTATGAGCGTGACAAGCATACCCACCATAATGATACTGCTCCGCAAAGAATGTGTTACGCATACTTTCCTTACTCAAGAGGGGGCACGAAAACGCGGCGAGACCACGGCACAACCCTCGCGCGTCCAATTAAAAAGTGCCAATGGAGGAGTGCGGTGGAAAACATGCAACATGACACGGCAATCCTCGAGGGATTGGGGACGTAAATACTTGGCAGATAGAATTTCGGAAGCGGTGGCTTGGCATATCAACTGTTTCACCACCACTGTTGATGTGAGGGGCACCAATCGTGGGAGGTTGGTCAGTGCAAAGAAACGAATGTTTCCAGCATAATTCCGGCGTCGTGGTTCAATTACACACACTGACGGCCACAAAGGAGGAAAAAGGGGGCGGGGATAGGGTGGGGGGAGGGAAAGAATCAAATTAGGGGACCTGCGCTTGGCTGTCAGGTCGTCACAGGCTGGCAGGTTTGGTTTGCTGGCCTGTCACGACCAACGCCGCTGCCCACATCAGCTTTGAGTGGACATCTCCATGCGCGCACGCATCCTGGCCTATAAAAGGAGCACACGCAGGCGCGCAGCCAAGTCAAGCCAAGCCGAGTCATGGCGTGTCGGTGAGGGAAACACCGGCGCGTGTGACTACGGAGAGGGGCGCCAACACTCCACTCCATTCTTCCACCGACATAAAAAAAATCACCCACATCAACTGAAAAGATGTGTGTGTTTGAATCGTCCCTTTTCCCATCCCATACTAATCCCTTATTCCCCACCTGCACATGCAAAAACACTATGAATGCGACACCACAATTAATGCACTGCTGCCCTCCCAAGGAGAAGCCGGCGCCCCTCCAATTTGGCTTCGCCACTCTCGGACCATGAAAACGTACAATACGGTACCCCCCCCCCTTGAGACGCACCCGTAGTTCACAGCTGAAGTTGGGAAACTGAGATCTGCTGCCCCTCTTTGTTTCGCCCTTCCGTCTGAAGCTTTCAATACTTGTAATCAAAATTTAATCATCGACCAGATAATAAATAGATCTTAATTACAAAAAATATTTATAACGTAGAAAAGTATGCGCTATATAATAAATTATTGGGAAAGGAAAATCACATGTTACGTGTCAAAGGGTAGGGGTGAAAAGGTAGGGGAAAAGCACAACACGTGGAGGCAAGGGGGGTCGATGGCGCACTTGGTCGGCGGGGGACACGGTGCGGAGGCCGCGGAGGGTGCTGGGCGACACGGCGGCCCACGACTCGACGGGGAAGCACTCAAAGTGGTGCCAGCGGTGCGCGGTGATGGGCACACTGCCGTGGGTCACCTGATTCCGCTGAACGCCCACTCGCAGATGGTTCGCGGCGATCATCTGACCGACACGGAAGGCACGCATGCAGGCGAGCACAATCAAAAACTATTCAAGGGGATACAACCCATAATTTTAATTCTAAAAACTCGCATTGTTCACATTCTAAAAACATTGTTCAAGCTACTGCGGATTGAAACACATTCAGCTCAGCCGATGATGAGCCCAAACATTGTTCGACAGATGTACAAATATGCAAAGGGCGTAATTGATGGATTCGCTGCAGTGGCAATCGCATGAACGAGAATAGTCTTACCAAAAAAAAAATACCGTCGAATTAGTTAAGTCAGACCAGTTCAAAAATAACAGCGGCAGTGCGGAATTGGCACAGAAGCTTCACGGCCCACAAACCGAACGACAAAGAATGAAGATATTGAACCAAACAAACTAAAAAATCCATAACTCCCAACAGATGGCACCGAAACATAACTTTTACACACATGGGATAAACACATGTTTAGAAAATAATTCATCCGATCTATAGAACTGGGGGACGGCGCACCTCCTGACAGGTGGCGCAACGGGAGCGACTGCTGCGCGCGTACTCGACAGTGTGCACAGGCGGCGCGGCGACCAAGACCTGCGGCGGCCCGCTCCCCCCGCCGCCCTCCGCCTGCGTCACACTGCGCAACGTCTCGCGCACTTGGCGCAGGTTGTCTGCGGCCGACCGTTCACAATTGACATCCATCAAAATAAATCAAAGAAAGCGGACGGTGCTCGGACAATTTACGCGCCATTGCCATAGAATGGGCGCAATCGGGCGGCCCAGAGCTATTTGCAGCTGAGCGAAACAGGTTAACACGACTGTGTAGCCGATCAACAACGAATTGGATGGCCTTTCCACGATGGAGCAACCCATCATTCTTTGGGGAATCAAATACGACCGCAGAAAATGATATCCACAGCTAAAATCAGACAAGCGCTAGCGTCAACAAAAATCAGGCATTACTTACACATTGATGCTTTCAACGCTTCACGCAGGGAGACAGGGAGGAAGGGGGGGAGGGAGAGGGAGAGAGAGAGAAAGGAGGGGGGGGGGGGAGTGCGCATGTTGTATGTCTCTGTATGTGTATATATGCATATGTGTACTGAAGTATATCGATGCACCTGCGGTGTGTGTGTGTGTGTGTGTGTGTGTGTGTGTGTGTGTGTGATGTGGGAGAAACGCGAAACAGGTTAACACGACTGTGTAGCCGGTCAACAACGAATTGGATGGCCTTTGCAAGGCCTTTCAGAGGTGGAGCAACCCGTTATTCTTTGGGAATCAAGTACGACTGCAGAAAATGAAATCCACAAATAAATAATCAGACAAGCGCTAGCGTCAACAAAAACAGGCAATGCTTACACATTGACGCTTTCAACGATTCGCGCAGGAAGAGAGAGATAGGGGGGGCGTGTGCGTGTTGTATGTGTGCGTATGCAGATGTGTACGGATGTATCTCGATGCAAGTGAGGTGTGCGTGTGTGTGTGCTGGGGGGGGGGGGGGGGGGGGGGGGGGGGATGGATGGCCCACCAAGCATGAGGTTGAGGTTAAAGTTGGAGCCTTGGTATGGCGCGCCGTCGCCGCCGCCGCTCTGCTCCCCTCCGCTGCGAAGAGGGTATAACATCGGCCCGGAAAACTGGCTCGCCCAACTCTCCGTCGCCGTCTTCGCCAACTGTCGACCGCACAGCAATCGATGCATCACCCACGTCACACCTTTCTTCTCCCAGCCGCTTTACTTTGGGGGCTAATCACTCAGCACAAATAACGTTTGTAATTGTTTTGTGCAGCCCCTCGCTCGCTCACCTTGTCCCACTTGGCGCGCCGCTTCATGTGCTCCTGCCGGTCGCCCGGGCTCATGCTGACCTGCACGATGTCGGAGATGATGTTCTCGACGGGGAGGCACCTCACCGGCGGCGCGCTCACCTTGGCCCTGCACCACCCCGGTCAAGGTAATGACACTTTATCACAAATGTGCAAGCTAAGCGCGCCGTCCACGGCGAGTGGGCAAAACATCAGAAATGAATAAAGCTGAGAAAAAGGGCAGAGTGCCAAACACACCAATTTCAAATAAACCGATTGACCCGCAGACACATTAAATATCAGATGGCACCCATTTCAGAGCTTGAATAAACACAAACCGGGACCCCTCCGACATCTGTCAAACTTCGACTGTCAACGGCCGATCTACTCTCTCATTTAATTGTACTGTACTGTTATTGTTTTATCGGCTCGGGTGGCTCGTGTTGCCTCTGAGTCACTGCGCAGGTGGGTGAGGACGATCACGGGAGTAAGGGCGGCGTGGCTGGGACGGCGGGTCAGCTGTGGATTGAGGGCACCTCGGTCTGTTGGAACAGCCGAACAAATAAACAAAGGTCGAATGCACAATCACAAACACGCAAAAACCAAACCAAATGTCTTCATCGCATTTCATCAGAAAGAGACATTACTTATAACATTTGCGGAATCGACGAGTTTGCACTTAGACGAAAGAAAGTGACCAAAACTAATTAATGTGTATGTATGTATGTATGTATGTATGTATGTATGTATGTATGTATGTATGTATGTATGTATGTATGTATGTATGTATGTATGAATTTGTTTATGCATGCGTGTGAGGATGGGGGGGGGGGGGGGGGGGGGGGGGGGTTCCGCACCGACAGGATGGGCAGGAGGGGTTGTGCGGGTGGTGCTCCATCCACTCGTAGATGCAGTTGCCGCAAAACATGTGGCCGCAGGGGACGAGGGAGTGCGGGCCGATCATCCACTCGCGACACACAACGCACTCGAGCGAGTTCTCCAGCGCCGCCATCGTCCCGCGATCCGCGCCCTTTCCGCGCACCGCCACCACGTTCCCCTGCACCTCGTTCAGAGGGCCGGTGTTCTTCCGCAGCCGCCCGCGCTTGGAGGGGCTTGGGTTCACGTCCTAACATTCCAACAAAACAATAAAAAAATGAACCAACCAACAAAATAAAATAAAACAAAATGTATTGGCAAATAATTGCAACTCCACTCCCAAATCGGTCGGGTTAGCGACGGTATTCCCGAAATTGCGTGACCAAGAGGGTGAGAGGGGATCAGCGGGTCCTGGGTGGGAGGGAAGATGGAGTGAGGGAGGGCGAAAAGTGCGTAAACTTTTTGTAAAGTTGGGAAACATGACAATTGTCGCTGCGTCGCCTGCTGAATAATTCAGAGCGTACCTCGGTGGAGGCACGCAGCCTGACGCGGGGGGAGTCCATGGACATGCCGCCCTCGCTGCCGACCGGACTGGGCTGCGACTGGTCATGGAACAGCGCCGCGGCGTTGCTTATTCTGCGGTGGAGCACAAAATGTGTCAAATACATTTCAAATTAGCCAAAGAAAGAACTTTACAATGGGTCTTGAGCGAGGAAGGGCGTACCTGCTGCTGCGTCTGAAGCCAACCTGGGTAAAGAAGAGAACAACGGCCGGCGGTCAGATTAAAAACAGTCATTGAACTCAAAACAAAGGTAAAAATTAGAACATTCGCGGCGTTTTCGTGGTTTTTACGGAGATAAGGCCGACTCGACCAAAGACAAACCGTGGGTTACGTGGGTAAAGGGGGCTGAGCCGTACCTCGACACTCTGCATCGGAGAGTCAAGCGGGGAGTCGAGGTCGCCTGGCGGGGTGCGGAGGACGCCGAGGCGCGACGGACCGGGCGAGGCCCATTGCTGAGGTCGTGAAGACGCCCCGGGCGCCGCGGACCTGGCAGCGAGCTGGCGAGACGATCCGGCATCTGGCCCGCCACCCCTCCCCTGTCCCGCCCTACCCTCTTCCCTCTCTTCCTCCACCTCCGCCTCCTCGTCTCGTTCCTCCACTGCGTGCTCAACCGAAAAGTCCACGCCGGAGGGGGCGCGGCGGCCGTGGACCGGCGCGTCGTGTCGCGTTACGTTGGGTACTGCTGCCTCGTAGTCGTACACAAATGGGTTATCGAAGGGGGCGCCGTCCTTCATAATGCTGCCCGGCCCGCCGAAGCTGACCACGTCGCCGTCCGTCAGCACCGCACTGCCGTGCGCAGGCAGCCTCACTTCGTTGACCCACGTGCCATTGGTAGCCCCACAGTCGGTCAGGAGGACGCCAGGGCCCGCGGGGTCACAGGCGAATGACGCGTGGTGTCGGGAGATGAGGAGCGGCAGGCTGGGGTGGTCCAGCGGTAGCGAGTTGCCCGAGTTACGCCCAACACGGAACGGCCTCCCCTGCGTAAGAGATCCCGCGACGTCCACCACCTCCGCCCCCAGCCCGGGACCCGCCGCCACATTACTTACCGTCCTCCTCCGAAGCATGGCTGCTTTTCAGGCCTCACACTACTTGCCGTGTCCAGGGGGGTCCAACGAAGCCGCTGGTCGCGGTACTGTACCAGGACTAGCGATTGGTTCCACTAGTTTGCTAGCGTACCTAGCGAAAAGTGCGTCTCCTGCGGTGGCGACCGGTCAAGAGCGGTCGTCGCCCGCGACTGGTCGCCGCTGCGCTTGTCATTCGCCAAGTGTACAGGTCACGTCTCACGTGACCGCGGTCGTATTCTATGTCAACTACTGATATTCCGCTCCGGACTACGGGTACATATGACATATAATTTGTACTTCAGAGCAGTTGACAATTCCAGTACTTTATGATTCTATAAGTCATTAGAAACAATAGTAGTTTTTTTACACAAACAGTGCGAACCAGCAAACAAAAAGGAAAAACCTCACAGGCCCTTTAAGCATCGGAAGCCATACTCGGGATTCTATTTTACGTACGGGTAAATTGGATGTGCTTACAAAAAACAAAATGCAAATCACGTTCCACTTTATTTGTCATGAACAAATGAATTACGAGTGCATGCATAATAATCGCCATCTGGGATATCGACAAGATCCACAAACTCAATTTAAATATCCACCAAAAACGAACTTCAATTAGTAGACTTTGCGGACCGTGTTGTCTATGGTTGTCGAAATACACACTATACGGGTGCATTCGCGTTTAGTTTGCGAATTCGATTTGCGAGCTAGTATCAGTTAGGATTTGCGCAAGCGAGCGGCATGTTAAGAGTATGCAATAGCAATGCACAAGGCTGTCCTCATGTGTCGTGACAAAATATCACCAAACATTTCCAATACATGGCGCCCGCTTATGGCGCAGCGGCGGCGGCCACGGAGGGGGATGCGGCCGCATGCATGCACGTCGGGACTCGTAAGCCTCGTAGTGGCCGTGCGTTGGTAACATAATCGCCGTGCCATGCATGGCACACACGATAGGGGGGTTAGGCGGGATGAGCCGGCAGCTACCATCCGCGCGATCAACTGCAGTTGGCAACCATTATGTACGGAGGGCTATTCAAAATAGTATTGAAAGTAGGCACTCACTAGCATCTAGATCTCCCGGTCGGACCGTCCGATATTTCATTTCGCGGCATGGTCCACTCTCCCGATACCGAGGCGGGGGCGGTATCTCAAGATAATGAGGCGTCGAGGAGGGTACGGACAGATATCGGGCAGGAGGAGAGCGTTGAAGATGGCGGCGGACTCCCGGAAAGCCGCGCAACGGAAGGGCGCTCGTTGCCCGTCGACCGAGCAACCATGTCGATGTCGAACCTTCCGAAAGGGGCGAGACACAACGCGAAACATGCAGATGGACAATCGCAGCGGGAGGAGTGGCGCAGTTTGGTGACGGAGATCCTCGAGATCGGCCGTCACCGGAAAAAGCAAGTACGAAGGGTTTTGGTTAAAACGTCCGTACCCGGAATTTTTAAGGTTGGCGTCGCGACCCCACTTTCCCCCAAACCCCTCCCTTCGTTGGTACTTACCATCGATAGGAGTGCATTAGGCGGTGTTTAGAGATATCGCGATATCAGCACACAGTCCGTATTATTGGTGGCCCCTTGACAGCGTGAACTAGAAGGGGGGTTCGAATGGAATTTTGTTGTTCAAATAGTGCCGGAAATATCAAGTTGTCGATCGTTCGAACTAGACACGATCGGTACACCGGGAGGACGGAGCATTATACGGTTGATATCCACTCCTATGGTTTCCCCTTCTACCCCGAAGGGGAAGGGAGGCCCACGCTAGGAGGATCGCTGCTTCGGGAGAAGCGGCATTTATCTCGGACGGAGGTGTGCGTGGATCGAGCCGGGTCTATCGACGACTTGAGCGAGGTTTCTTTAAGCTTGCCTTTGCCCCCTGCTCTATCCGACGCGTCGGAGTCCCACAAGAGCGGAGGTCAGTTTGGCCCGCTTCGACACGTACACGCTGATGACCAACATGGGCTAATATGCACCCTCGAGTTGTTCAAGCAACACGCGCATATTGGAGATAGCGACATGATTACTTTACATTTTCCTAGTGACGTATGCAATTCATCCAAGTACTTGAATGCATATGTCGTTACCGCCAACGGAGGAGATGGAAGATGGACAATGAGACCCACGGCCTAAAGCCTAATTTATTAGACGTAGATGATAGTATTGGAAAGGCCTTGAGACAACAACCGTTATCAAATCGGAATTGTTCTACATTTTTTTATTCCAATACAAGAGTCAATATTGCCAACAAAGAGGATGGACAAGGAGACCCCGGCATCAAAACGTATTCCTAAGACCTAGATGGCAGCATTGGGAAGACTATGTGACATAAGCCGATAAACGGGTAGTAATGCTTAAAATAAATATCCGATACATGTGCCCCCTATTCCTCTCCCAACCGGAGGGGAAGAAACCACCCTCCCCCCTTTTCCTCTCCCCACTGTGAACGCTAACCCCCCCGCGCTGCCGATATTGACATAATGATGTGACACCCTATGAGCTAGTGTTGCAAGTTGCAATCATAATATCCTCTCATGGTTCTCGTCACATTCATACTCCCTTATAGTTTCAAACTTAGACCGTTAGCCTAAAAAGGACATAGCCAAGTGTCAAAGCTCAGTCGTGGAGACGGCCGCCGGTGCACTCTCGCGATGCGTGTTCGCATGAGCGCAAGGATGGTAGGTTGCGATGCTTGCGTTAAAAACGGCATAACTTGAAGAGGTGGTGCTTGCACACGTGCAGCCGCAATTATATTCTAACGTGTATATGCCCCTCGATGTTTACATGAGTTACCGGGCATTCATGTCATGTAATATGTACATCGAAGGCATCATTTGCTCGGGAAGCATCTCTGTGATGGTAAAAACATTGACGATGTATCGACGGCTAATCCCTACTAGCTTGACTTTTTGTGCAAATAAGAAATTCCCGCTAGATACTAAGGGTCGACGAATAGGCAATTCGTTTGCGTCAAATCTACCGTGTGAGCTCGTCTAGATCCCGTACAGCCGCGCTCCGAAGTTTTCAGATAACAAAATCCGCCACATTCGCGTGGAGCTAGTAGCCCCTCGACATATAAACAATGCCTGCGCAAGCACTTCACCAACAACTTCAATACTAGTGCTTTGAATATCTTCCTTTCCCAACTTTCCTTATCAACCGCCACTGAATCCTTGTTGCTGGACCCGTGCCTTGCCGTTACCAACCCGCTGAAATACGGGCCATCCCTTGTTAGTGGTTTGAGAGTCTCCTAATGTTCCACGTCCGTCGCTGCGCAAGCTTCAAAAGCCCACGACCAATGCACCACAAAGTGTAAAATACAAGACAGCCGCCCTTGAGTGCCCCTCATGATGACAATTGTGTATCATGGTTGTGCTTCGTGATTGTCGTTATCGGGCACGCGGCAAGGAGATTAGGAGAAGAAGAGCACCTGCCATGCAATTCTGATGGTCATCGCTGTCTTTGCGGCTTTGAGGATCATACTCGGCGCGTGTAAGTAGAATTGGGGAGCATGTGGAGACACAACTTCGTTCATCTCGTATAACCGCCCTCCTAAGTTTTCAGAGGTGGGGGATTGGGGGGAATACAATTCGCATGGACTAGTAACATTCGCATGGGACTAGTAACCCCTCGACACATACATGGTACCCGCGCAAACACTTCACCAACACGTTCAATATCTGTTGTGAGGTTCCCGTGGTGGGCATGATAATGGACACATCCGTACGTAGTACTCCGGGGGAGTCTTGGCCCGACTATCTCGCCAATAGTGGATGAACTGCGGGAGCCCGTTCCTCGGGCAGTACGGGGGTATATATATGAGATATATCCCCAATGATTACCGATATTTCGGCGCGGTACTTGGTTACGGCGTACGACTCCGGACACGGAGGTGCCGGGTTCGATTCCCGGTGATGGCATTTCCGTGCAACCCTTCGACAATATCAGTGCTTTGAATATCTTCCATTCTTGGTTTTACTCGCCATTGCATGCTTGTTGTTAGACATATACCACGCTGTTACCAACCCGCTGAAATACGGCCCATTTCGTGTTAGTGGTCTAAGAGTTTCCCAATGTTTTATGTCCGTCGCTGCGCAAGCTTCAACGGCCAACGACTGATGCGCCACGAAGTTGGAAGTAAAAAACATCCGCCCTTGAGTGCCCCTCATGCTGACTATTGTGTACCCGGGTTGTGCTCCGTGATTATCTCGGTTTCAGGCACGCGGCAAGGAGACAAGGAGAAGAAGCGCACCTGTCACGCAATTTTGATGGTCGTCGCTGTCTTAGCTGCTTGAGCATCATACTCGGCGCGTGTAACTATAATTGGGGAGCATGTGGGGACATAAATTCATTCATCCCGGCAAAAAGCATAGTAACCTGCATGAAAGCGCACGTAGCGTGCATCTACGTGCGCTACGTGTAAGGATTTTAAAGCCGCAAAAATGGGCAGCAATGCCAATGTGCATGGACACTTTGTATTGGAGCGCAATGTCCCACATTTTTAAATTGAAATTGAAATAAATTTACAAATATGCATGCTGGGTTATTGTTGTCTTACACCCCCTCGCCCCCCCCCGACTAGTCTCAGGGTAGTCATTAGTTTAGGGTAAGGCCAATCTCCCTATCACTCCACTTGCCATAGGGCAAAGTAATGCATGAGCAATATCAATGCTGACTACAAAACATTAACAATAGTGCTAATACAACTGCCGAATTGCAGATATACAACGTGGTAGTCCACTTGTCCATCATGCAAACTACAATGTCGCTAGACATATACGATGCGCGCCCTGCTCTACACCGCTACGCAGTCTAGCCGATCAATCGAGGTCGATTAGTTGTCAGCAAGGTAGGGTGCCTACCTAGCTCTTGCTTGACTCCGATCTAGCCGGAGAACTGGAGGGAAGGACGTATAGAGAACTCCTGTCTACGCAGCCTGTCGACGGTTCCGCCTTCGCGCGTCTCTCACCCGCCGTGCCCATGTATGTGTCATCCTCCAATCGCGACGATCCACGCGTCGAATGTCTCCCGTCATATTAGGGACAACAAGGGGGGGGGTGGGGGCCGCCGGCTCCCATAGCCCCATAGATAATATACGGCGGCTAGTGCTCATGACTCCGCGCTAGCTTGATTTTTTCCTAACCCTTGCTCCTTGGCAGTTGTCGTTGTTTGTATCCATCGGTCGTGGATGTCTAGTCACCGCGGGCGGTGGATACGGACATGCTTTCAAAAACCCTTCGTACATTGTTTTTAAAGCAAAGGGTGTTCCCGACGATCACGGCCGCCATGGCTATAGGGTTGCCACGATGTGGAAGTTGGAGCTCATCTTGGACCGTGATTCGCCAATGTACCAAATTCATATTCCTCGGGGTTATCGAACCCGGAACCTTCGGCACACTAGGCCACACGCTTAACCGACGCGTCGGAAAAGAATGAATGTCGCTACAAGTACAACGAGGAGGTAGGGGTGAGTGCCGACCACGAGGAGGTGGGGGTGAGCGCCCACTACGAGGAGGTGGGGGTGAGTGCCGACGGGCCCACGAGCGCACCCCCTCCGGAGCGTAAGCTCCTAAGCCCATCAACCCATACGCCATCTAGTTTGAACTATGTATACGGGTCGTGCTCCTTGCTTATGGTATTTGAGCATTTGGCAAGCAAAACTAAGTGCACGACATATTATGTATTTCATGTTCTGGGGCGCCCGCCGGCGGCGCAACGGCGGCGGCCATGTAGGGTGGTGCGATCGGAGGCCCGTCGGCACATACCTCTACCTCCACGCAGGGGGCACTGGTACCCCCGTAGCCGTGCCATGCTTGGCACGGTCGGGGGCTGAATGAGGTATTGGAAGCTGCGATCCGCGGGATCGGCAACTGTCGGGAAAACCTGTACGGAGGGTTTTGGAAAACATAATATCCGTACACCAGCACACGGATCTCCCGCTCGGCCAGTCCGATATGTTTTCCGCGACTAATTACTCACATATACTCTCCCGTTCAAGCGGGAATGTTGTCCTCGAAATGTATTTTGGCGAAGAAGGGTTCTCGCGGATCCGCGGTTGGACGAGGGTGTTTGAGCTAGCGGCGGACAACCGGGAAGCAGCACCAAGGTATAGCGCTCGCTAGCAGCCGACAACCTTGTGAGTTTATGTCTTATTTGGGGCGAGACTTATGTCTACGCAGGATGGTGGTTGGTCGCAGCCGGAGGAGCGACACGGTATGGCGGCGGAGGTCCTTAGGATCATCCGCCGCTGGAAAGAGCCGGTACGGGGGGTTTTTGGAAAATATTCCCGTACCCAACATATTTTGTGGCGCTGCGACTCGATCCATGTGTCCAACCCACCCCTCTGCCCCTAGTCGGTACCCGATTATCGACAGGCTACCTCAGGTAGTGTGCCTAGGGTTGTCGTAACGGCACACTACTCATAAAGGCGGCCCCCTAACAACGTAGACCACCGGGTGAAGGGTACGGACGGCCATAGCGCGATTAGACATGTGATGCAAAAACACGGAACAAGGACATGGGACATGAGAGTATCTGGCACGAAGGCATGAGAGCCAGTTGGACACCGTCTGCAACCTAGTTCTTTTCTCTTCCTAGCCCCCGAAGGAGGAGGGGAGACTCGGCTAGATGGCGAGATGCAACGGTAGGAGCAACTATTAACTCAGACGGGGATGTGCACGGATCGAGACGGGACCGTCGACGACCTAAGCGAGGGGGTTTTTCACCTGCCTTTCCCCCCTAGCTCAGGCACGACTGGAGTCGCATAGGAGCAGAGGTCAAGCTGGTCCGCCTCGACCATCACAAGCTCACCAGCCTAGCTGATCACCGTCCGGCCGCGTATCGTGGAGACTAGCGACACTTTTTATTTCATATAGTATCCCAAAAAGTACGTATAGATCAAAAAACAATAATTACATGTGTACGTATATGTTTTAGACGGTATCGCTACTGCCAATGGAGAAGTCGGGATTAGTGGTTCACGGTCTAGCCCCCGCCCAATGAGTCCTATTATAGGCACAACACGGAGGGCCCAGAGACAAGAGCCGGTTAGTTCTTATATTGTTATAAACAATTTCAATTTCAATCTTTATTTTGTGGTCGTTGCTCTCCTAGCGATGGTAAGCAACAAACTCGGCATATGCTACCCATAACTAGAAGGCGTGTGGAGAGAGACAAACGCACATTCATTCGTTGCATATCAAAATGAGTAGGACAACAAGTTGCATGAATAACATCACGGAAAGGGGAATGAAAAAATAAAACGTAGTAATATCCCATAGCAAAATTTTTTGTTTCAACTCTTGTTATAACGTATGTGCAATGGACAAATCCACCAAACACTAAATGTAGGGTTTGATGGGTTTGTTGTGAGATCCCCATGGTGGGCATGATAATGGACACATCCGTACGTTGTACTCCGGGGGAGTCTTGGCCCTACTATCTCGCCAATAGTGGATGTACTGCGGGAGCCCGTTCCTCGGGCAGTACGGGGGTATATATATGAGATATATCCCCAATGGGTTATTTAGGCGCGGTAATTGGGTACGGCGTACGACTCCGGACACGGAGGTGCGGGTACAATTTCCGGTGATGGCACTTCCGTGTAATAACAGCTTAACATCTCATCTTTCGCGGATGGTGGCTAAGGTCATCCGTGTAATAACCCGTCGATAGTTTTGAAGCTTGCGGCAAGTGAGGGGCGGATAGAGAATAAACACATCGCTGATTTGCTAAAAATATTTTTCGGTTGTATAAATCGCCGATGAATACGCGGAGCCTACGGATAATGCGATACACCCTTCTAGGGCCGACCGCCCGCGAAGGAGGCGCTTAGCCAATAACCTTGGCCCCGTCAACATTCTTCTCAACAAAGGGAGCTAGTCGGCTATGTCAATCTCGCCCGCCCTACTATTGCATGCACTTGCACAACAAGCTTATGGGCTTTTGTGGCCCTTGAAAATACACATTATATGGTCTAAACCAAGGTTGCGATGCGCTTTAAATTGTACGGGGAGATGCAACGACTACAAGTCTGTAGGGGGGGCTGCACTAGAGTTGAAAACACCCTGAGTGGCCGCAGTTTCGAAGGAAATAAGGCTTTCATATCCGAAACATCCTATGCCATGCTGATGACAAATACTATTTGGAAAACGAGTTTGGCGTGAATTTGGGCCATAATATATAGTGCCGTGATGGTGCTTATCATGCATGAGCCCAACCCCGATAACTTATGTCAACAATTCTTGCCTTCGCCTTATTTCACCTCTCCCTCAGCCAACAAGACAAACAACTCATTGTACCCAAACTCGCAGCTTTTTCTTCGCACACAACATACATATACATTGTAGATATACAACAAACATACATGTGACCATGAAAGCACAATAGAAGGACATAGTTTTCAATATCAAAACTAGACTTTAGCCCACATAGGGGGTTGAAGTAGGCCTGAAGTAAATGTGGTCTCACAGTCGTGCATCCCAACTTGCAGCCCCGTTATTGCAAGCCGCAAGTTGCAATGCGTCGCCGTAGTTTGCAGTCCCCATGCAGCCAACGAAATTGCAGTGAGGCATGCCATCCCCTAATCTTGACTGCATCCCAACCCTAGTCTAAACACAATGCAGGGATATCAAAGTACTATCTAGCGCGCGACACGCGCCCTCAAACCCTAAGTGTACTTTCGAGCGACAATAAAACGTTGTGTTTATTATTGGGGGGGGGGGGGGGTTCGTTATAATAACAGCCGCACAAAGGGCACAACCACAATTTAAGTATGTATCCGCGCATTTCTTGGGGAGTAACATCACATGCGTGCGAAGTTTAATTGAAGCTGCTCGCGGCCTCTACTCTGTTATACGCACATGGTGAATTTCATCGCCCCTATGATTTTCGTGGCCACTTCAACACTTTGCTAGCTATAGATGATAGGCATTTTGTACGCTGATGGGTAGTAAAATGAATACCAATGGATGCGAACTTTCTTGGAGTGTTGACTAGTGTAATGACTTTCGTCGGTATTGATATAGATGACGACCGTGTGGAAATACCCCCCTACAAAATAATTTGACGGCTCTTTAATGATTGTTCAAGTGTATTGAAGCTGACCAGTTACGGTTTGCGCGCGTGCGACAAGTTTGCCGTTGGTTCGGTAGGCAGATTTGTTTACATTATTATTGTAGAATCCCTCACAATGAATTGCTCATCATGGTAGTTCGTCAATTTCCCCACACGCCGCATCGAATAACCAATGAAGTGTCGTTACTACTATGGACTTCCTAAAACCCGCCGCTTGCTTTTCCGCGCGCTTGTATGTAGGATGCCTGTGTGCGTGATTTAGTGAGTGTGTTATGCGCGATCATGAGCTTGGTAGTCGGTTTTGGTAAATAGAGATACGAGGATCCCTAGGTTTGGAATGTAAGTGGAGAATATGTCACGAGCTTCTTCATTTCTTTATCCGTTCGACTACATGTTCTTTTGGATTGGAATAACTATTCGAGCTGAAGTACTCACACCATGCATGTCGAGTCATACATGTATCTTGCGCGCCGCGTGCTTCGATGTCCATCCTATCAATTAATGCACATCATGCACGCTCTCGTTTTCTCGACCCTCTACTATGGGCACTCGAGCTTGGCCGGCATTTCCCATGTCTACTAAAAGATCCTCCAAGCCTTGCATGCTCTTGGCCACGCTCTTCCTTCCGTATATTGTGTGCATGATAGATGTGAACTAGGGTGTCGGAAGTGAAATGAAGTCGCGACTCAAAATGATGTGAGAAACCGATTTGTTAAAGCTCACATGCACTGTCAAATTTGGCAATGATAAACACAACCGAGAGGGTGGACGATGTCGAAATTCATGTCCCGCATGCAATTGCTCAGAAAATGGGAGACGCCAAGCAGACAGTCACGACACAAAACGTGGCCCGCTGGACAATCTCAGCGACGGAAATTCCACTAAGGCACGGCGTCATTAAAGAAAGGCAGGGTTGCTTGCCTGATGATATATTATGGGCGAGTGGGGAGGGGGGCGGGGGGGAGTGAGAGAGAGCTACATGATGCGGCCCTGTTGGAAGCGGTTGAGGTAGTTGGAGTCGACGCCGGATTGACGGAGCAGTGCGACGCGGCCGGTGCGCGCGATCTCGAGGATGCCGTACTGCTGCAACACGTCCTGCAGCGCCTTCATCTTGCGCTCCTTCCCCTCCACCTGGATCACCATGCTCGTTGGGCTGACGTCCACGATGGAGCCGTGGAAAATGGAGGCTATGCTCTCGAGCTCGCGGCGCTGGTCGGACTGGCAGGCCACCTGCAACGCGCACGAGCAGTCGGTTAACCGTTAAAAAACGGGTACGGAACTACGTATGAGATTGGAAAATTAATGTGTAGGGAAAATCAGAAACAGATACTGTCTATTCAATCATTTCTTTGTCGCCCGCATTTGTTGAAGCGATGTCTAAACCGTTTGTTATGGCGGCACTAATCAAGGACTGGCAACTTCTTTTGAGATGTCGACGATGGAGATAAACATATGATGCACATTTACCTTGAGCTAAATGAATAAGCGAGAACATGAATGAATGCAAGTTAATGTGATCAGTTTTTGGACGATTGTTAGCATCCAAATAGTTGAAATAATTGCTCATTCAGAGCTTCGAGTGATTATTGCTGAGACGAGGTAAAAACAAGAAAAAAACTCTTAAGAACGGACTTCGGGAACGTATCATTCACAACTATTTAACTGATGATCAGAAGCGAGAAAACAAACAAATTAAGTGAACATAAAATTACAGCTCGTTTATGGTGGGTACTTTTTCTTATTACACAGAACAAACATTGGGGCTCCGTTTGCTTGGGTATTCATTTAAGGTGGATGGTGGGCAATGAGAGCGTAATCGTTAGTGATGAGGTGCGAGGGTTACCTTGATGAGGCACAACTCGCGTGCGACGTGAGGCGTGCCCGTCAGGTCCACCACCTCCTCCACATACACGATCTTGTAGAGCTGCTTGATGAGCTTGGAGATGGAGGTGGTGGTGCCGGGAACGACCATGCTGATGCGGCTCACGCCCTCGCCCACAGAGGGGCCCACCGCCAGCGACATCACATTGTAGCCGCGGCGAGCAAACACTCCGGTCACCTGCGCCCCGCGCATGACCGCGGACAAAAACAATTACTACCACCCGTACAAATTAGGGCACATGTGTGTGTTTGTGTGTGTGTGTGTGTGTGTGTGTGTGTGTGTGCATGTTTGTCAAAGAGCAAACATAGTAATAAACATCACAACATGATTATCATTACATCTGTCACCCTTCATTTCACGCGCGCTACTCGGACGAAAAGAATCCGCAAATGACATCAGCTCAGCCCAACAGATTTTTAGGTAAATTCCGAAAATTCACAAAAGACGGTCAGAGCTAAAAGAGAAGTGGACCCGTTAGTAACGCCTGAGCATATGAAACCCTGGTACAAACCTACATTTCCATAAAATACCCCAAAACTGCGAAAGGAAATAACGAACAACAGCATAAAATCAATGATCCAGTTACAGGCAGTCCAGCTACTATCGCCATCATCCCCATTACCCTACGCTTGACCTCGAGCAGACACAACGTGCGTCCGAAAGGAAGTGGGGTGGGGGGCGCGCACGAGGTTGAGGACGCCTGGCTTGTCGGCCACCACGATGGACATCATGTGCGGCTTGAGCCCGCTCTCCAGCTCGCCCACCCCGTCCTGCAGCATCTCGTCCACGGTGACGCTGATGTCCATCAAGCCGCCGTTCTGGGCACCCACAAAGTCGCCCACGTCGTCGCCCATCGCGTACACGTCGCCCTCGTTATCCGAGCTGTCGCCCAACACGGGGCTTCGCGGACACAACGTAACGGCGTCAGTGACAACGCCGCATGAAGACGAATATCAGTGCACGGCGCAAGGACGGCAAAGAGGTGCAGTGTAGTCCCAATAAAACCATAAAATAACCAACCAAGAAGACCTCATGTGGCAAAATACAAAACGTTCAAAAATACTGTTTGTGACACTGCCGTGTCAGCAATATTTCGGTACGCATTGTTGACATTCTGATATGCCCATAAGAATAAAAAACGCTTCAAAACCCACAAGATAAAAATGTAAACCCATAAAAATAAATTGATTACGCAATAGCACATGAACAGCTCGATGACTGGGGTCCAAAATCATTCACATTTATAGCTGGTGCAATCAACCAAAATGCAGAAAGTGACAACTAAGGCCGACACAATAAGGGAAACGGAAAAGTGGGAAAAGGGAAAGGGCTAAGGAAGGAGGGGGGTCTTACAGCTCGTCGTCGGCATCCATGCTGGCGACTTGCTTCCTGTATTTGATGCTGTCGCCCCAGCCACCGCCCATGATGCGGTCATTGCCTCGCAGCAGCGCGATGCGCCCGGTGCGCGCCACCTCTAGGATGCCATACGTGGACAGCATCTTCTGGATCGCCGCCAGCTACGGCAAATACATGGAATAGCAACGTCAGCCGCTTGCCATTCCCTCAGAACCCCGAACAAATCGCCTGCTCCACAATTTTCCGTGCGGCAACTCAACACCCAGTGCATAATAATGTGTACGCCTATATGATTATGAGCATATCAAGACTATGGCGTTGTGTGTAGCAGTGAATGCGAGCTGCTGAAGGAGGGCACATACAAGGGGGCATACACAAGCAGTTAGCAGGTGTGTGTCTATGCTAGTTGCAATAAACCTAAAAATCCCGACATAGTGCGCCCCAATCCCTTTCACAACTGTTACTCCATCACTCATTGACTATCACATACATGCAAATAAGATCCTGAAGCCTCTAACAAAGAAACGCATGATATGCGTTCTTAAAATTCGTTACGGGGCAGTGTGTGTGTGTGTGTGTGTTTGGGGTGGGGAGAAGGGAGGGGGAGGTGAACCTTGCCGGGATCGCCCACGACGGTCATGAGGATGGAGTCGGCGCCCATGTCGCAGATGCGCGCGCGAAAGACCTGCGCGATCTGCAACACCTCCGTCCGTGCTGCCCCCACCGGCGCCGCAACCTTGACCAACATCAGCTCGCGGTCTGCACGCGCGCACACCCCCGCACCCCCTCTCCACCTCAGTCACCCACCTAGAGTCAATCCGTTACGGGGTGTGTGAAGACTTAGCAGCGCTGCATAGGGTGGTAACGCACCGATGCGCGCGCTCCGCGTGATGTTATTCACCTGACGCACTTTTACCAGCTTCTGCAGCTGCTTGCACAGGTTGGCCTGGCAGGTGGAGCACGGGGAGAGCATTAGCAGGGGGGAGAGTAAACGCCCTTCTCTTGTTTAATTTGTTTCTGCAACTGAATAAACTACTGTTTCTAAAACGATTGAGCCAAAAGACAAAAACACGCGTTTACTTGGAAGCATGCAGCGAGCCAGTGGCAGGGGTGATATGAGATGTTGGGTATTGCGCTGCAAGGCGGTGGATTATCATACTGTGCGCAGTCTGTAAACATGGTGGGATGCTGAGGTCTGATGTGAATTCAAAGATGCTAAGAAATGAATATGCTTGGCGTTGTTTAGACTGGACTGGATTGTGTTAATGCACCAGAAGAGGCGATGGGTGACGGGTCATCATGCTGTTTGAGTAGATTGCAGTGCTGTTCTGAGAGAGGGAGAGTGAGATGATGTGGGAAATGAAGGGTTATAACAAAGGATGGACTGCTGTCGTTGATGCTGTTGTTGTGATGAGGTTGATGCTTGTGGTGTTGTGGTTGTTGGATGTTCGGGGGGATGAGCGATGGGGAGATGGCCTGACTCACCACCCCGCTGTTGGTGCCATTGAGGACGATGGTGAAGAGCGCCTTGTCGAGGTTGAGCGCCACCGCGAGGGACTCGATGTTCGCGCCGCGCCGCGCAAAGACGCCGGCGACGCGATTAATGAGACCACTTTCATCCGCAACGAAGATGGACAGAATATTCTTCTCCTCGTTCTCCTTCAGAGCCTGCGGCTCGTATACGTACACGTCGTTCTGGGCGCCGGTAGGGGAGGGGCGGGAGAGGGCCTCAGTGACCAGCACGGCTAGTGCATCCTAAGGTAATGTAGGGTATAGTTTAGGGTTAGCGGGCGCGTACCTGCGGTTTAGCGCCGTTCGTCTCCGCCTTTTCGGCAGGCACGGGCGACGCCGTCGCCGTGACCTGAGAAGGTCAGGCCAGCAGCGGAAATAAGGCTTTGGCAAGACGTATGCACATCGAATATAGCGTGAATGGAATGGAAGAGAAGGTTGAAAGGCTGTCGAAGGGACAGACAAAGGTCAGAGGGGACACTCACCCGCGACCGCAGCTGTCGACTCGCGGTCACGCCGACTGGGCGGCTGGCGACCCTCAGCGCTCGCGTGGGAGCAGCCGATCGCTTGGTAGAAAGTTTCGCTGCGCCATGGGGGATTATGACGGTAATCCGTTAGCATGTGCTACTAGCTGACAAGCCAAACGAGAAAGATGGCCAATGAAATGGGTTGACAGCTTCAATAATGATTAATCATGATTCAAAGGATTACTATCATTTCTAGAATGAATTAAATATCCTTCCGCCTCAACTGAAGCCCTGAAAGGAAAGAACTCGAAATTCGACCTCAGCAGCAGCCGAGACGAAATGGCCTGAAAAGAGCGCAACCCAGGCCACATGATAGGTATGCTGAGAGTAAGTAAGCTGCATGTGCGTATAACGTGGACCTGTACCTGTTGGGCGGACCACAGCCGCCGCCGCCGCCATCTCTGCTGTGTGACTTTGTCGGTGCTGAAACGTGCCCGTACGGGACAAACACAAACGGTGCTGATGATGTGCGAGAAGAGAAGGCGTCAATGGCACCCGTTCACCCGCCCAACGTCCGACTTTCTGATATACAAAGTTGCCTAAGGGGCGATAACACGCGCGAAACACAGACGTGGTGACACGGCCGTGTGATAAGTAATGCCGCTTGAGGCGAGGCGAGTAATGCCGCTTGAGTCAAGACTGTGACGATACGAAGTGGCGACCAGCACGGCGGCCTGTGCTCGCAACGTCACCCGCCGATACTGGTGCACGTACAGTACGTGCGCAGAAAATATATATGGAAATCACTGTACACGTAGTGTACCCTATGCTTTGTAATTTGTATCGTATGTGCTCTGCGATAATATACCCAAAGTAGAATCGCTTATTCATAGCATTAATTAATTAACATATCATATCTGCGCGACAGTATAATGCTGCCAATTCACATGTCATTTTGTAAAATGACGAGCAGCAGAGCACGCCGCGGGTACCTGCTGGTACACGACCCGTGCGATCCGCCTTGAACCTTGCGTGCCACCAACAGCGAAAAATGGATTTGGGTTATACTACCCGTGCGATCCACTTCAATAATCTATTGCGACAGACGCAAAGAGCGCAAACATGCGTGCATTATTATAAGGACCTTTTTGTTCCCCCTCCCACTTTCCCTGTCCGTGCTCATCTTGTTCTTCTTGCATCCAACTATTAGAAGGACCTCTACGCTGCATAAACATATGAAATAGGGATAGTCCCCGTAGGTAACATTGCTTAGTTCATACGGTGCATGGAGCTCGTGGTGGGTGAGTGGCAAGTCGTGTGCCCGTTTTTGTCGAGATGTAGCGTTCGCGGGAGTAACTTGAAATTGGTGCTAATGATGGGTGCCAACAATACAGGCGCACGCGCTCAAGTCGAGCACATGTAAAGCTAAGACTTTTTGCGCATTCCAAATATAGATAAAGGTTGAGAAGGCATAAAATACAGCCCATCTTGATTGCGTGTTATGCAAGGCTCTCAAAGAAGACATGTTTGGTATGTGACGAGTGCGCTTCGTACTCAAGCGACCACATAAATGTTGTAGCGTGCCATAACCAAAGCAATTATGGTTAATATTTTGTCTAGAAATCTGCCTTCCGTGTCGCGCAACAAAGGCGAAACTGCGACATCAAATCAAACAATAATGCGCAGATGACGTTGCAACGAATCCCATTGAATGATGCAACGTTGCAACCCCATTGGATAATGCCCACGCGCCGTATCAATTGTACGACTTCGTGCGTCACTTGCCTTGGCATTCGGTGTAGTAAGCGGTTGCGGCTATACAATTCCCATCATTCACGTCCTCATGGGCAATAGATGATGACGCCTTTTCGAAGTAACATCGACTTTGGCTGATGGCAAAACAAATTTACACGTTGGATCGTTGTCGACTTGTGATTTGTTAACTCTGAAACCGTTGTAATGGCGCGAAACAATGTATCGTATACAATTGTGGTTATCATCAAAGTAGCACCTACATGCACAACATCAAGCGCCCAAACAACGTGCCCCCCGATCCTTCTACTATTATGATATGTTTTTATGTTAATGTTAGGAACATCTGAAAACATGCGATTTTGGAGGCCATTTTCACACAATGACGTTTTCGTATGCGATTGCTTCTTGGCCCTTGTTAAAATACTCGATTGCATTTTCGATAAATGCAATATTCGTTTATAACATATAAATGTCAATTTGAAATGCACGGGTACGCGATCGAGCAGGCATACGTGCCTCATTTTATCAATGACGACGCACGGTGGGTAACTCGTGACAAGGTGTATAGCAAGCCTCGCCCACAAAGTACAATACACCGCATTGCCCTTAACACGATTTGCAACATCCAAGTCTGAGGTCTATGCTAAATCGTATCAGAAAACGTCCCTATACCCATGAAAACCCTAGCCCAAGCTCCATGATACAGTTGTTGATGTGACAAACCGAACATTCACACGTTCGAATAGAATACCTCGCATTGCTAACACTATTCTCGAGCGACTTCGTAGATCACCAAGATGCCCGCCTCCACAAATCGCGATGGGGTAGCGTAAGTAGATAAGCAAGAACACATGTCACTTGTAATGAAAAACAATTTGATTTGGGAGTCTAGCGATTTAGTGTGATAACGCAAGTGTGGGGTCTCCACACGTCTACCGCCACCACCGCCATACGTTCACCCCGCAACACGAAAACCCGCGCCGCATTACGCGTAGTGGAATGAATTGTCGCTTAGGGCCTACGTTGAGCTCGGCCGTTGCACCCGTTTCTTCTTTACATATGATCCCCGAGAATTATCTCCGTCGCTCGATGCGCTTATTTTTCGCTAGAAGCAAGCAAGCGACGAAGTGTTAGAAAGCTCTTTCCCAAGTCGCAGTAGGAGCAACATTGTAGAATTCCCATGTAACCAAATATCGACTACAATTAGAGTAATGATTGCACTCTGAAAACAAGGAGCGACAACAATTTGAGTGATTGTATTTGACCCCCTCTTTCTTTAGAGATCTTGTAGTAAAGGGCTGCGTATAAACCGGGACATCAAATAAAATTAATTGGGCTCCTATAGCCCTCTTTTATCACTCTTCGTTACCCCACCTAGAGGTATAACTCCATTTTAAACATGCTATTTATTATTGTTGAGTAAAGCGCCACGTCACAAAAGCCATCGCCTTCGGCGACACCCGAAGCTAAATGGGACGGTTACCTCACAATTCGTTACAATTGGCTCTATCTTCTCTCGGGGTCGCAGTCGGTGGCATCCGGTGATTGGCCGGTATCGCATGGGAGTTGCGCTCACATGATCAACCATATGGTACGATCTGCACATGTGGATGTAAGCGAAGGGGGGGGGGGGAATTTGAGTGACGGAAGGGGGCGGTAGAGGGCAATGCGGGGAGGATTGCTGGCGGGGATTACCGCCGTCTTGAGTATACGACACGTACTGCCATATATATACTGTGTGTGTGTGTGTGTGTGTGTGTGTGTGTGTGTGTGTGTGTGTGTGTGTGTGTGTGTGTGTGTGTGTGTGTGTGTGTGTGTGTGTGTGTGTGTGTGTGTGTGTGAATTTGTGGGTCGGTGAGATGGCCGAGGGAGTACGTGTGGTGTATTCCAATGATTTTTCACGAATCGCGCGGAGTCGGCGTGTTGAGTGAGAGGGGGGCGTCGGGGGGCGATTAATTGGCGGCAGAGATTCGCGACAATGCTTTACTAAGGAGAGGGGGATGTTGACTTCTGCTGAAATTACTATATATGATTCGGTGGGGAGAAAGCCGGGAGCGGAGTAGGTACTTAATCGTCGTGTACTGTAAGGTGGGATAGGCGGAAGCGACGAAGGCGGTAGGTGTTGCCATCCGAGGTGGCGTTGCCATTACGCCAGCGTGCGCATGTAAGGTTGTATTTCACAGCATTGACATCGAGGCCGGCATACTCGCTTACGAGGGATATAGAGGGACAGTGTGAGATATAATACTAATTCGCAGCGCAGTTCCACAAAGTAAGAAACAACGAACCTCATTCATGCACTACACTGCTCAGTGTTGGAAAATAGTGCCGCCTAGGGGAGGGGGAAAGGGGGAGAGACGGGGGCAAACTTCTCCAATTAATGAAACGCTGAAAAGCAGAATTCGAGTATCGCGATTTCTGAATAGGCGGCTCAACCACAGACACTTGGAATATAAAACGCATATGGCGCCCGCCGGCGGCGCAGCGGCGGTGGCCCCGAGGTGGAGTGCGCCTGCGTGCCCGTCGGCACTCACCTCTACCTCCTCGTGGTGGGCAATGCTAACTCTATAGCCGTAACATGCATGGCACGGTTGGGGGCTAGGCGGGGTGACTCCGGCGGCTGCGATCCACGCGATCAACAGCTGTCGGGAAGCCTCGTTGCGGACGGATTCTAAAAACATATATGTACACCAACGTAAAGATCTCCCGCTCGGCTCGTCAGATATTTCTTTTCAACGCTCGATACTCTTCGATTACTTTCCTTTCTATGGGCGGGACCCGTATCTGAAAAGTTTTTTGTGGCAAAGAGGACACGGGCGGATCTGAGTTGGCTGCATGCGTTGGAGCCGGCGGCGAAAAACTGGGAAGCAGCGCAAGTGCAAGGCATTCGTTGGCAATCGGCTAGCCATGTGAGAATCGAGTCTCCCATTGGGGCAAGTCGAGAAGCTACGCATGCCGAAGGTGGGTCGCACCCGAAGGAGCGACACGATCTAGAGGTGACGGTCCTCAGGATCTGCCGCCGCCGGAAAAGCCCGGTATGGAGGGTTTCGGTCACACAATTTCCGTACTCAACATCTTTTGAGAACTGCGCCTCGATCCATGTGCTCGACCAACCCCTCCCCTAGTCGGCACCAAGTTATTGGCAAGCTGCCTTAGGCAGTGTGCCTAGGAATATCACAGCGGCACACTGCTCGTACATGCGGTTCCCTAACAACGGAAACCACCGGGGGAGGATACGGACGGATAATGCGCGATCAGATAGGTGTCGGAAAGCAAACGGCGAAGAACTGGGGCTACGAGAACAACGTTGGCACGGAGGCAGGAGCGCCAGCCGGACACCGTATGAGGCTTTGGCCTTCTCTTCTCCCCAACCCCCGAAGGAAGAAGGAAAACTTAGCATGATGGCGAGCTGCGACGGGAGGAGCAACGGTTATCTCGGGCGAGGGTGTGCATGGATCGAGAAGGGACCGTGGGCGACCTGAGCGAGGGGGGTTTTCGCATGTTCCCCCCCCCCCCCCCCCCCCCCCCCCCCAAGCTCCGGCACGACCGGAGTCGCACATGAGCATAGGTAAGGTAGGCCCGACTCCATTAGCGCAGGTTGACTGGCTGGGCCGATCAACGCCCTCGTAACGGTTGGAGCAAATTGCGTATCGTGAAGAATTGCGACATTTTACTTTCATACATGTATGCAAAAAAATAATTATAAAAGAAAAATCGAATTGTCTACGGGTGTATTTCAGACGGTATTGTTACTGCCATTGAAGATATTGCGATTAGTGGTCGTGGCGTACATGTGTAGCATCGAAGAGACCTACAATAGGTGTGATCACATGGTGCGCCTAGAGACAACAACCGTTAACTCGGTATTGTTGTAAACAATTTCCATTCCAAACTTCAAATGTAAAGCATATATAGCTCTACACGATATTGCTTGAATACTACGCATACATGATGATATCTATATCGAGAATATGGCATGTAGTCAATGCATTGCAAGTAAATGCGATTGTTAGTAGATATATGCATATATTTTCCTCCTAAGCCCGAGGGGCGGAGCTTGTCCGAGGCCCTCAATGCGGAGGGAGGAGCGAGACGGTCCTTACTTTCGTAGTGGTTGGTAGAAGCACCGCTATATTTGTGAGCAATAAGTTATTGCAGCATATGGGTTCTAATATGATTGTTGCTCGGGGATATTATTGAGTCAATCTGACGACTTGAACTAAAATGACGGCGATTGCGTGGTACCGTAGTCCCTTCCGCCGGATTAATTGTGGCGAGGAAGGATGGGTGGAAGGAGGGGGGGGGGGCTGTTGCACGCGGAGCATGTATACAATAAGCTCCCATGATGTGCATGATGCATTGTTGATATTGGCATCAAGGCCATATATCAAGATTTGTGGAACGCTCACAAAACGTTGGTTTATCATCCGCTGTCGCCAAACTCCACGAAGTTGAATTTCATGCTGATGATAATACTTCGATGGGATGAGCGGAATATTCGCCGGACAATAGTACTAAATCTCGACGTCACAGTAGACATCAATAAATCGCAGTTGTCCGTGCTTAAGCGGACGGGCACATGCAGCAGGTACAACCGTGTAACTACAAGGTTGGCCGTGGCCATTGGCGAGGGGGCAGATGTGAGTAACATGTGATGGAACGCATGTTCGCCATCGCCAAGGGTTTCGGAACTATAGGAACAAATCAAACATCATATGATTGTCGTACCAAGCCAATGGGAGGTATAACAGGAACCAGACGCGTGCTACCCATGACGGACTTTTTTTTTTGCGCCCCCATCACATGGGACTGGCAGGTAAGCCTGGACGGACTGGTACGTGAAGCTTTACGAGTAGGACTTTAGGGTACCCTTACCCTACTTTCGTTCATTTTCCGAAATGATATGCTCCTGCTGATTCCGCCATACAGTGGCTCGGCACGTACCTCTCAGTATCGTACTGAACTACAGGTACCTGTACATGACGCCCTTTAGGGATTCTGATCAGCGACGAAGGTCACAGCGTGACAGCATCGTAACGACAGCCAGCAACGCGTTCTAGTTAGTGGCTGCACCGAATCTTGAGAGTACAGACACTGTGTCTAGTTGGCGCCGGAAGTTTTGTGATGCAGGACGTTCAGTGCACTCTGTGTGCCTCTAGCGGTGACGCAGGTGACAACTCCGCTGTCGAAAATTGTACGGGAGACGGTCTAAATTTGAATTTGAAGCGACCCGCAGCTGCCGTGATCTGCGGCCACTGCGTAGCGGAGCTGCGGGAGCTTCGGGGCACTCGAGCAAAGCTTGCTAGGTTAGAGAAACAGATCAACGAGCTTCAATCCAAAGTTTCTGAGCTGGCTCGTCAGCAGGTGGTCGGCCCAAAGGTACTCCGCGTCGCAGTGGGCTTCGACGACGGGCGGGTGGGCGTGCTCAACCTAAACCCTAACTCGAACCCCAATAAATTTACCGCCAACCAACCAAAATTCGAGGCTTTCTTGTCTCCGCCTGAAGACGACGGCAGCTGTGAGCCGGTGGCCAGTGTCACTGCCCTTCCAGGCGGAAAATTAATTGTGGGGCACGATGATGGTGGTATAAAGTTATGGATTGTACGCGAGAAGGTCTGCGCGGAGGAGCGCAGCCACACGGCCGACGGCAGGTCGCCGCTGGAGGGATCCGCCGTCCTCGCCGTGACGCAGCTCTCGGACAGGCGTGTTGCCACTTGCGCCGAGGACCGCCTGGTAAGGCTGTGGGCGGAAAATTTCAGCGTGTGTGAGGCTACGCTCGTGGGGCACACCGGTGCGGTACATTCTTGCGCGCAGCTACCTGACGGCCGCCTTGTCACCGGCGGAGGCAGCGGAGACAACTCTGTCCGCATTTGGGACATCGGAATTGCCGGGGCGTCGTGCTCGATCTGCAAGTCAACGTTGTCCGGGCATAGAGGAGCCGTGACGGCCGTCGTGCCACTTCCTGACGACCGCCTAATGACAGCTTCCCAAGACGAGACGGTGCGAGTTTGGAGAATATCTTCCGGCGAGTGTTTGTCCACTTTTGTCGGACACTCGCAACCGGTGACCTCGGCGGTGGCGCTCGTTGACGGCGAGTTGGCGATCAGCTCCTCTTGCGATGGCACGCTCCGCGTGTGGCGCCTCTCCGACGGTGAGTGTATCTCTACGCTGGAGGGCCACCTCGACGTGGTCACCGGGGTGGTTGACCTCGGGGGCGGTCTGGTGTGCAGTACATCTCATGACGGCACCGTCCGAGTATGGGCGACCAACGGCGGCGAGTGCCTCTCCGTTATACAGTGCGACGCGGCTCCGTGCAGCATTACGGCCCTGATAGACTGATACGCTCGGCTGCAAATAGAGTGCCCGCTGGCGTTGACCTGTTTTCTTTCTAGTGGCACAGAGTTTCGAAAAAAACCCGTTTCGAATATATCAATAGTAAAATTACAAGAATAGTAAATTGCGAAGCGGTGGGCCAGCGCCCACGGCGCACGTCGTCTGAGGATTGTGTAATTGCAGCGCTACGGGAAGTATCACATCACTGGATCTGACACCGTCGAAAGTAGCGTCTTGGCGAGGAGAAGCTCCTGTGCCGCAAGTGGCGAGTCGGGTAGCCACTCTGCCGCCGTGCAGTCGACTGTCGCCACAACCCTTATTAAATACAAAACAAAGTATTAAAGGTGTCAGTAATGACGCACAAGGCATAACAAAGCAAAGCGTCGCAAGGTACACTATATACTCGTGGATTTTCGGACTTTCGAGCGATCGAAATATAAATCTAAATATGTCATCATGCAGACGGAACTTAAGTTGCAGGCATGCGACAGCCGCAAATAAAAACATAGAGATAGAACCGACACCCACATCCTGCAGTACTGCCCGTAATAGGCAGAATGCAATTTCTTTTTGCGTCGGTGGCAGACAGCATATCCAGACGGTTCACGAGCGCGCGCGCGTACACATATGTGTGTTTTGTATGTAAGTTTGCGTGCGTGTGTGTGTGTGTGTGTGTGTGAGTGAGTGTGCACGTGTGCGTGTGTGAATTTGTGTGTGCGTGTGTGAGAGACAGAGAGATTTAAAAAATTATCATTTTTAGCCACGTGACACACAAATAACGATGGAGTGTTGCATCAATTTACCATTTCGCTCGACGAAGGACGCCCAATTGATTCTTTGCGTAGCCATCGAGTTGCTTCACCGCCTTCATCCGCTCGCCCCCCGGTGCAGCAACAACGAAGTCGAGCTCCGTCAGCAGTCTGACACATTGTGGGAGCGGCACATACCAACGTGACGGGCTCAGCTGCCACAAGAGACAACAACCAATTTGTGGAATGTCGCCGGCCCTCTGAAATAAAGTATGCGCATGTCCAAATGGACCAACCGAAACTGTTTGGAATTGAAATGCGTTGAAGCAGTGCAGAAAAATTGAATGGTTCCAGGGCATAGGAAGTAATTGACATAAAATCAAGATTACGAAAGCACATTTCGAATTAAATGCCAAAAATCCATCAAATCCACAAACGAGAAAAATCGTGATGCTAGTACCTCTAACATTAAGTACAAAATGATGAGAGCGCATAATGAATGATGCACAATCAAATGGAGAGAACGAGATAGACATATTTCGCTGCACAACAAAGAAATGCTTACATAATTCAAAAACAAACTTAGTGTAAAAAATTTATTTCTGCAAAATAAGGCAGCCGCACCGAATGCACAGCCTCCCTCCGCCCAACAACGGCCCGCTGCACAACTGCAGAAATTCCTCATACGACTCCTCTGTCGTCCGCGAGGCAGGCGCCGCGGCAGAGGCGTCAAGACGATCAGCCCACGAGGTCACCGCTCCTCGCCAACCGTCCGGAATGTAAACATCCAGCAACAGCCCGGCACCTCTGCCCGCTGATGCCCAACTGTCTGCGTCGCTCTCCCTATCCCCTTGCCAAATGTGGCTCACACTGTGCTGCACGCCAATTCGCGACAGAGCCTGCGCAGCAAAAAATTAAAATAATTGAGACAAATCATCATATATTTATTACGGTGGGATGCAACTCGATGCCTGGCTTCATCATCAATGATTGTTATTGATTACAAACATTCAAACTAACGCGTGGACACGAGAAATGATGTATCATAAAGAAACAAGAGAGATGTGAGAGTATGGTGGCGGCTATCCTCCTCAGAGGGTAAGTTGGCGTCTGAACCACATATGCATATTGTACGCAGCTAGGGTTGAAGGCCGACAAAAAGTCGAATATCTTTTATCGTTTTTGATATTCTGTTGTTAGTTTCTGGTTTTCACCTTTTTGTAAAAAATACACTCCATATTCTGTTGTTAGCATATCGACTGTTCACAACATCTGACATTATCAGAAAGTCGCCGTTTGGCATCACTGTCAAATACTATAGGGAAGGAATCTCTGCATCCAAATCGAGAGAGAGACAGATAAAACTCATTGTCCACCGCACTCAAATGTCAGATTGAAAAAGAAAAGTAAGGCGCGCGTGACATTAGGAAATCTGTCGAGGGAAAAATGGAAAGAGTGACAGTGACAGTAATTACGGCTTAATTCGTATACAGCTCTGAAACACACTACAAAAAGTGCTATTGGGGTCTCGTGGATTCTCGATTTTAGTCTAACTCGGTGTGAGATTGTGTTGTAACCGCAAAATGAATGAAATTGAAATCGCACTTCAAAAAATTATGTCTGCTTATGCAGTTGTTCCGGATCTTTGTTTTCACGCAAACATATTAATTTTTCCATTTGAATTTTAAAAATCGTACCATCGTGTTCGCGATCATAATCTGCCTCGTTTCATAAGCCGCGACCAACCTCTCCGGAGAGAGAGAGAGAGACAAAAAAATTAAACACAAAAGAAAGGACTTCGAAAATGTGCACATTGAGTAGATAAAGTTTAGAAATCAAACTACCGTTGATGATAATGAGTGGCCAGATCCAATATGTACGGGTACGGTAATTGACGTGCAACACATGTAATCGTACTTGTCCATTAGTACCCGTATGTGGTTTTGTTGTCATTTTTTTGCGTCCCCGGCAGATGGGACTGGCAGGTAAGCCCGCACCGCCAGTCTCTACAGGCGGGGTTTTGCAAGCACGAAAAAACTGGATTACAGGAAAACGAGATGAGCACGGAAGCACGACTGAGAGCAAAAGTTCTCAAACTGAAACCTCAAACTTTTGTTGTCTGATGACACGAGCACCATATGATAATGTCACTGCCTGAAGAGCACCACTGGCGAACCATCTCAATTCCCTGCGCCAAGCTACCCGTAGGAGGGCCGCACCAGGCAAACCACTCGTCCTCTTACACAAAATCGGATCGACAAGCAAGCGGGGGAAAGACATATGCATATCGATAGGGTTGTCTCAAGCTTTTTGTGTACTGCCATAACTTCGAGACGTGATATTGTGCAAATCGTTTCGAGGGCGACTCACCGCCGACACACGGCTCAGCTCGGCTCCGCATGCCGCGAGATGGGCAGCGTGTGGCGGGTACATCAGCCCCGTCTCCCACGGTGCCCCTAATCCGCCCCACCCTCCGCTCTCTCCCGCCGTCCCGGCCTCGTCGTCGTCGTCGGTGCTACACTGTCGCTCGTCGTCGGGAGTCAGCGCGGAGAACGGCACGCCCGCGGCTGCCAGGCACTCGAGCAGCAAACCCTCCTCCAGCCCCGGCTTCAGCACTGCCAGGTTGGAGAGTGCCGCCTGAGGACAACCCATGGAATATGTATAAGAAAAAGCAGCTCTAAGGATAGCTATACATAGAAACACAAGAGGCCCACAGTTGTGCTTCCTAGTGCCTTCCTTCTTAAATTACAAAGTCTTTTGGACGCACACACATGCATTCAGGCACATACAAACACACACATACCCATGCGCGCGCGCGCACACACACACACACACACACACACGCATATATCCACACACACACATACACACACCTACACGCACGCACATATCACACACACACACCTACACACACACACACACACACACACACACACACACACACACACACACACCTATTTAGCCCAATAATGTAGAAGGATATAGGGCGCTAACTATAGTGACATCTAAATTTACACAGCAATAAATCCCAACTTACCCCAGACGGCATTAATTTAGGCATATACCCTACTACAGGAAACGAACAAACAAGGCTCACACATCCGGTGCACTCCAAGAAGAAGATAACTTGTCGTTTCGTGAGTGTACTCATTGCTGTGTGTTCTGCCGTTACCGACTATGATTGGCCCCACTAGGGTAAGCATATCCGTAAGTGAGTTACACAGCTATTGCTTACAAAGAAACCTGTGATAAATGCACCATTATTATATGAATAATGCACCATGACAGGTGATCCTAAATCATCACCCTCTCCGTCTATAGTTAACACAATCACCCCACCCACTGACTTTGACCCTCTCGACAGGATACAGGCTTAGAGGCTACGCATGATTTCGCCTTATTTCTTCAGTCTTTGCATACCGCATTGTAAGCAATTTGCATTTTTGTACTTCATAAATAGTGCATTTACACGGTTTGCATACACCTCCCCATGGACTTATCATTAGGGTTGATTAGCTTCGGCAGTGACGACAGTGGCAATACCTCAGCCCCGGTCGCGCGGCTGATTGTCTCCCGCGCGGCCACCGAACCGTCGTTGGGCTGAAAAGCCGCCGCCACCTGCCTCTTGAAACTGCCAAGTTCCCGCCGCTCGCCGGCCAAAATCAGCGCTTGGATGGAACCATACCTATCAGGGGGCCGCGAAGAGTTGTCGTATTCTATTAAATTCAACGGACGGAGCACAATGTGTGTGTGTGTGTGTGTGTGTGTGTGTGTGTGTGTGTGTGTGCGCGCGTCTTTGTGTGAGTATTGTGTGTGTGTGTGTGTGTGTGTGTGTGTGTGTGTGTGTGTGTGTGTGTGTGTGTGTGTGTGTGTGTGTGTGTGTGTGTGTGTGTGTGAGTGCGTGTTTGTGTGAGTATTGTTTGTGTTTGCGTGCGTGCGTGTAGAGTAAGTCATAAACCAAATACACAATGAATCACGAATTACAGCTAAAATGAGAGAGCAGCGCACCGTTGGATGAGCTTCTTTGCTGCGGTGGCGCCAATGCCAACGGATTTAACACCCGCGTCAGGCTTGCCCACGAGTGCAAGGTAATGCGCATAACTCTGCGCAACAACACAGAGAATTTGATGAGGTTGACAGAGGGTCGCGCTGCGTGGTGGTGACCTCGATCTGGCAAAACAATCATGATTGCAGTTGATCATTTGATCGCAAAGAATGAAAAAATACGGTGCGTGCTTGGTTCATAGTAGTTGTCACGAGGCCATAGTTGGGCATGGATACATTTCTGATCCATAGTCTTTTGATTCTGATTTATTGCATCTTATCAACTTCATCAAAAATACCATTGTTGTACCCATCGGAGCAACGTTTACTACTTATCAAAGACGAAAAAGGCCAACGTGCACTATGACGCATACTCTCTCTCTCTCTCTCTCTCTCTCTCTCTCTCTCTCTCTCTCTCTCTCTCTCTCTCACACACACACACACACACACACACACACACACACACACACACACGTGTAGACACACATGCTATATGTAATCTTATGTCACGATTCGGCACAGCTCAAGGGATAAACTTATTTATGGATCACTGGCTTTTAACGCTTGAGGCAGTGTACCTGTGGCTCAAAGCCATGCGCAGCCCTGAAGTCTTCTAAGCGGTGTGGGCGACAGGCGCAGGGGAGGGAAGGCGTCGCTCGCTCCCGCCAGCTCTAACCACACCACGCGCTCA
>JAPMLY010002313.1:0-53359 GCA_026401115.1 Tetraselmis chui | reverse complement strand
AACTCTCTCTCTCTCTCTCTCTAAAACGTACCACAACGTACCGAACGTACAAAGATTCCCTCCCATCCCCCCCCCCTCTATCTCTCTCTCTCTCTCTCTCTCTCTCTCTCTCTCTCTCTCTCTCTCTCTCTCTCTCTCTCTCTCTCTCTCTCTCTCTCTCTCTCTCTGTCTCTCTCTCTCTCTCTCTCTCTCTCTCTCTCTCTCTCTCTCTCTCTCTCTCGTATTCCCACTATGTACGTGATTGGATACTGAAGCGGATCATTGTTCTCCGGTCCGCCCGATGTCTCGGTGTACACGACGACACCGTTTCTTTTGATGGTAACCCCGGGTACGTTCTTAGGACGAGCCCAATTCACTGTGAACGATGCGGAGTTGTTCCTGCTCGGGTCGACCATTGTCCACATCAGGTCACCCACACCAATAAATTGGCTATACACGTAATATGAACTTGAAGCGTCTAAAGAGAAATGATAGGGTGTAGCGTCTCTATTTCTGTCGCCTGAATGATAGTACAGCTTCCATGTGCTCTCAGGGATTACAACCGAATCCCCAAACGAGCTATCAACCCAAAAAAGCCAAGCACCATTGTCGGCGGATGGTAGGACCGAAACGAAGAATTCCCAAACCGTCGGCGCCGTGTAGCTCCCGGCCGGCTGCGGCCCCGCCGTGTTGCCGCGGGCATCAATGAGCTCCACCCAAAAGTAGTTGGTCCCGCCCGCTAACCCATCGGCCGTGGTGACGGCATCAAGGTACCTTTTGACGCCGGTAGCGTGATTTTGCGTCGACGAGTTGAGCACCGCAGCGGTGACGTTAGTGTACTCCGTCGGAACTTCGTCGACGGTGTTTCGGTAAAGCCGTACTTCTGTCACGCCACTCATTTTGTGGTTGAGTAAGATTTTTCGATGCACCCGGGAATATTCGGAGCGCTTTCCTTGAGTCGGTTCATCTCCGTGGACATGTGCCTTACAAAGTCGCCCTCCGAAGCGTACTCGGCGTCTTGGAGGTGGCGCAAAGTTTATTCTGTGTTGATGTCCCGGACCACCTCCCCGAACCGCGAGGCATAATTATCGTGACGCTCGGCTTTGCTCGGCCACTCGAGCCCGCTGTTCAACGCCGACACCGACCCGCTGAGTAGCGACAAACATCCGCTAACGATCGCGGGGACCCGTGTAGTTGCCGAAGGCTGTCCGATACCGTATGAGAGGTTTAAGCAACCGACCCCGAGGCTGAGCACCACCGTCGTGAAGAGAGACATATCCGAGCGACCCTTGAAGAGGGAGTAAGCTTTTTGGTGCATGTGTTTGAGTCTTTTCGCGTGCGTGCGCCACTTCTCGAGCAAGGGGTTATCCACTTGAACGACAATGTCACTATCATCACTCATTTTTGATATCGTCGGAGAAAAACCGTCCCCGGCATTGTGTCAACCCCGCTAAGCACGTCGAGTCTTGCAATCCCCCGGGGGTCATTCACCATGTTCCCGATGCTATTCTGCCGGATGCTCGTGGTGAATCCCATGAGGTAGTTCCACGGCGGGAGGTAGGTGGTTACATCCGGTCGGTTCGTGTCCGACAACCGCAGATTCGTTTGGACGAATGCCATTTATTACGTATCGAAGAAAGAAAGTGTGATGGTGACACTGAAAGCGTCCGTGGGGGTGACCTCGATCGAGCTCTCCACAAGTTCCGGGGGTGTAGCGTCCTCGTCAGCGTCGAGGATTCCGTTTGTTTCGGATTGTTCCGAAAAGACCTCAACAAAGCCCTCGTGGAGTCCCTCGTGCAAAACACTCCCAGGGAATCTCGTCGTTCCGAGAGTATGACGGAAGGTCATGATTCGTCGGCTATTTGGTAGAAGGTTAGACAAATAACGTACGCACTCGTCTCGCCATCCGAAAGCTCGCTATAGTGTGTCGCATTCCGCAGTTGAAGGTCGATCTCGCCCACGTTGTCAAGCGGTCGCCGGATCGGAATTCCCACTGTGTTTTCGTTAACCCCTTTCAGAGTGAGCTTTTGGCCCACGTAGCTCAACGCGTCCTGCGCGCGCGATCCCGGGAGAAATCCGAGGACGCTTAGGCCTTGGTACGGGTCGTCGACCAAGGTTTTGCTCGTGATTGCGAGCCCATACGTTTGCGAGCCGTTGAGGTAAATCAGCGAGCAATGTGAGACCGCGACTTGCCACTTGGAGTCGTCGTTGCGATCCATCCGGAACGTGCGGAAGTCAATGGGAACCCTATCGTTAGGTCCGCTGGCCGCTATCCAAACGTGAAAGAAAGGTGGATAAAGGCTCCGCTCAGGCTCTTCCACCCAGAAAACGAGGCTGAAGGTGTAGTCGTTTATGACAATGGGAGTCCATGGAATTACGCTCGTTCGGCTTTCTGTGGGACCTTGGAGGAGGTAGAACGACATGTCCCCGCGTACGAGCCGCGACCCGTCGCAAATCCCGGCGCAAATATTCCTTTGGACGTACGAGGAAACCGCCATTTCACCAAAAACATTGTCGCCACGCCAAGCATGTAAAAGAGCCAAGACCGAGTCGTTGTTTGTGGGGTTCCAGCTCTTATATGAGTTCGACTCTTGGATCGATGGCGAGCACAACATGATCGAAAGGGGGTCGGGCTCCAAAACAACAAACCCGGTGATCGGTGTGCACCACTCCAACGCAAAGCGAACTTGGGACTGTCCTTGGAAACCGGATCCATTCTGAAAGGCTGGCGTACGAACTGTGAAAGAATATTTTTCCCCTCTAATGCGCTCTTGGGTACTAACTACGATCCTTTGGCGCGCGACCATTTGATACTAAGGGAATACAAATGTTCTAATACGCAACGTTCACAAGTCCGTCGGCACCGACCACGAGGAACGAGTCGTAGTGTGAGAACATGTCCACGGTAAGACTCGTCGTTAGCTGCGCGTTGAACTGAACGGTGAGGTGAGAAACCGATGTCGATACGTCCACGCCGTTCTGCGAGAACATGCTCTTGTGGCTCTGACTTTCCAAATCGCACCCGACGAGGTACTTTCCCTCTCCAGCTGTCCAATCGGCGACTGTGAGCTTCCCGATGTGATCGATGGAACCATACGCGTGGAAAGATTTCATCACTTCGGCCCATGCCTCCGAGTTGCTCTCCACGGGCTTCGATGGAGTGAGGACGCCGTTGATCGTGAACTGGTACCTTCCGGTGTCACCGATCGGGTTGGTGCGCTTCGTCACGTACGGCTTAGCGGCATAACTCGTCTCGTCCTTCCGGAACATTGCGATGAGAGTTTTCAGCGACTTGTACGGCGAGGAAAATGCCATGGACATCGACCCCGAACCATTGCTCGCAATCCATCGGTGCTGGGAGTAAGTGCTGAAAGGGACGACGATGCCGGCGCTGTTCACCGCCAAAAGTTCCCGATCGACCATCGGGTCGAGATGAATCATTTCAGCAACATACTCGACATCCTTCACCGCCCATAGACAATTAGCATCCTGGATTTTCTCCTGGTCTCCGAGGGTTAGCTCCAATGTGAGATGAGTTCTAGCCATCGCACCTACCGGGAGGTATTTCTGCTGCATACTCCCGACGACCGCGCTCATCAGCGGGATACAAAACACCCAGGATGAGTTACCATCGATTTCTTGGCCGAATCCCTCCGCAATCGTGCCTGCGTAAGTCACTTGGTTTGCGTCGCCCGATACGTCGAGAAGTGCGTGAAACAAAGCGTTATACTCCTCGATGTGCTCGAGGACACCCCCGCCCGCACCGCCGGATGCGGAGACCTTTAGTGAGCGAATGACCGCGTGCGCCGAGTTGTCAAGGGTCAGTTTGTTTGTCGCCGTGCTGTCGAGATTTTGCAGCCGGAACTTTAGGTAACTCTGGCGTGTGTTCAAGTATTCTCCGCGATTTCCGGTTGGAAGAACGAATTTTATCGTGTTTCCGGGATTAAATCCAGAAGTTCCGTTCTCAGGGAAAATGTGAACCCTCGATTTGCTCGCGGGAGCGGCCTTGGGCTTGTTTCCGTACACGAATGAGTCGCTAAGAGAGCTGCGGCCTTCGTTCTGCATTGTTTTATTTATAGTTTCAATTCAGATAAAAATGTTAGCCTCTCTCAAGTTTTGATCCGGGGCGTCGCATCTGTCCGTATGCCGTTCGTATGGCTCCAACGTGTCCCTTCATGTTATCAAGATTGACTTTCCCTGTGTCTAAAGCTCCTTCAACCCCGCCAGCTAATCCCCCGATTCCCGTAGCTATCGCGCCCGCCGAGGCTAAACCGGCGCCCAAAACAGGATTGAATGCGGCAACCGGCGCAGCCGCGGAAAGCATCCACCCGCCGAGCTTGCTGCCGACGGAGTGAACGCCGTGAGCCAACTTTTGTCCGATACTTCTTAGTTTATGAAGCCTTTTGCCGATAAATCGTCCGAGTCTCATTCTTTAATACTATATGTTCAGATTTTAATGTTTTGCGTGTGTTTTTCCTCGTACATTCCTCGTACATCCGTGCACTTTTCGGGGGGCGCAAAATGACTGCTAATTCTGCGTACCAAAGAGAAACAGTATATACTGGTTCCGCGGGATACGCAAGATTAGCAGTCATTTTGCTACAGAAGGGGACCTCCGAAGGAGGGACCGAGGGGCATCTTGGGGGTTCTCCTCTAGTTGGTAGGTACGGATACGGATTTTATTTCTCATAACCACTTCCTTCTTTCCAATTATCTATCGATATGGCGGGCAATTTTTTTTTGACAGACTTCTCTATCCCCTTGATATCGATACCAAATTGCTTAGCCAAGTTCATAAGTTCCTTTGTATCGATCTGAGACTTGGCGACTTGTTGTTGCAAAGAACGTCCCCAGTCCGCGAAGGTCTCTCCACCCGAGGGTACACCCGACGAAGTCGAGGGTTCACCCGACGAAGTTGATGGTCGTTGGTCCCATGTCCTCGGGTTTGTGGCCTCCATCGCGGGGGGCTCGGCAGCTGGTATGGAATGTGGCAGCTCTCTTTTGACGTGGGTAATAGGTTCTCTCGCGTGTTGAAAAGGGTCGTGTTGTTGCAAACTGGGTGCTATCGGCTGCTGAATAATTATCGGCGGCGGCATCGGTGGCGGCGGGGGTGGCGCGGAAATCCCCATGGTCCATCCCCGGGTGAAAGGCTCCGATTGAGTTTCCGCTGTGGGTTCGCCATTTGAGACGGTTTGTACGACGTTCACTCGGACGTTTTGGTTGCGGTTAACACATCGCCTGCGAGGTCTTGGGGGAGGTGGTTGCTTGCGCGTCGTTTTCTTACCCGCCGTCGGTTTCGAGGTTTTGCTTTTCCGTCGCGGCATCGTGTTTACCTATACGGTCGAAATTCTTATAAAGGTCCCCGGTACCAGTGTCGGCAAACATGAAGGCGTAGGGTCGATCAAACACGAAGCGCATAACCTCGTCCGCCTCTTCCCGGGGCAATGCTATGAGCTCCTCGAATATCGCCGTCGTTTCCTTCTTGTTCCGCGGCTTATACATGAGAAAATGCGACAAGGTCTTGCGGATTCCCAATGGCATCGCGTTGTAAGATTGAAAGAGGATGATGATGCTAAGGCGGTAGTGTCGCCGGTTATAAATCAAATCGCGCATAATGTGTTGGATCTCGTTGTCTTTCAAAGAGGCTGTGACGTCGTCGAGGACAAGCAAGCTGTTTTTCTCTTGTTCGGCGGATTCCTTCACAGCCTCGCGAATACCATCCATTGTACCGATATCCAATTCGTCATACATCCTATCATGGTTCTTGAAGATGTTCCGCTTCAAACTCGCCACGCTGTGAGATGGCATAACGACGTGGACGCGATGAAATGCCTTGCGATACGCTTGTTTGCTAGACAATAAGTTGACGAGCATGGACGTTTTCCCCGTGCCCGCGGACCCGATAATCGCCATTAAAAACGGACGATTTGGTAGGGGGTCGACCACTTGGTCGTGGATTTTCTTATCGCAAAGGAATGTTGGAGGGTTTATTGTGAACTTCGATCGCTTTTCGACGATAAACCGCATTTTGCGTTCTTCTTCTTATAATATCGTCGAATTTCTTTTGGAGACACCCCCCATGTTACCGCCTCCAAAACTTGGTATTGCTCGTCGCTAAACCCGAACCCGCCGTAATTTTCCTTTTACCAATCCACGGTCCCATAGCTCGAGGTCTGAGCAAGCAATTGGGGATCTATCGGAGAGGGCGTACTCGCGCTTGAAGACGAAAACGCGTCACCACGAACAACGTGCGATTCAATGGACTCGAGCAGAGAGACACTAGACGTCATCGCTCTATTTTATTTTCTATGGCAGAAATAAATGAGATGGGAAGAAACTCTCTCGAACGTGGCATTGACAGTGACGGAGACGACTCAGAACACGCCATTCCTGAGGTACTTGGCGATATTGGGGGGAGCGTTGTGGCTGGTGGAGAGGTTTCGGCCGACAAAAACGATCGAAAAGCCGACGAGAGCCTTGACGCGAAGCCCGTCCCTACAAAAACTAAACGAGTAGCAAGCGAGAAGATGAAGGCCGCTCTCCAACGCGCCAGACAAGCCAAAGCCGAGAAGCGGGAAAAGCTATCACAAAAACCTAGCAGTCATACCCAACAGTTTTTCTTCGATATCGTTTAATGATGTTACAGCAATTGTTTTTGGACACGGAATACGCCGACGCGACGCTTGACGATGGCACACACGTGTTCTCTTTGCTCGATCCTATCACCGTACCCTTAGGCCACACGCTTCAAGTGCGGTTGTTGAATGCTTGGCTCCCACACACTTACTATAATATTTTCGAAGGGAACGACACGTTGGTTCTCGCCTATGACGACGGTGGTGATATCCCTCAGGGTGATGTTACCATCAAACTCCCACACGGTAACCGGTCGGTTGATGACATCGTTGTCTACCTCAACGATGGACGGCTCGATGGATACGTAGTTAGTTATGACGAAAACACGAACCGGCTCACGTTTGAGGGAACGGAAAACACTGAGACGATATTGGTTGTTAAGCCGGGAACAACGTGCCAACGTCTCCTCGGACTGGATGTTGGGGCATCGGCAAGTGTGTCCGACGACTTCGTGTTAAGACTCGTCGCGAGCCGTATCGTGGACTTGACGCGAACGAGCAGCGTCTTCGTGCATACAAATTTATTCACCCAAAACCGCGATCCAAGGACTCGCCGCGTTGGCGACATTCTTGCGAAAATCCCAAGCTCGGCACAATTCAATGAAATTGACCACTTTAGCTCGGACGCCTTCGTGGACGTTTTTAATCGGTACCTAAGTTATGTGAGCATTCGGCTAAGCGATGATGACGGCCGAACTGTGGATCTCAATGGCGGACGATTTACAGCCACGCTTAAAATAGCTTTTATTAGAAATAGCAGCGATGAATCAGTCTCGGAAAGCGTCGGCGCCGCTGCAACTCAACGCGCGTCGGGAGGTGGAAGTGGACCTAACCCAAATCGAATCCCTGTACCGGGAGCTAGCGGCCCGGGTGACAGAGGAGGAGGTGGAAAATGACCGACAAGACTCGAACATCGAGGGGTTGACTACGGACCTAACCGAGCTCACTGACACGGTGGCTGGATTTGCCGACGAGTTCAGCGCGTCGAACATTCGCACCGACAACATCACCGCGATCGGGTTTGATACCGACATATCCGTGGGAGCCTCGCTCTTACCGACGACGATTCCGGTGTTGGGGCCGATTCACTCGCTCGGTAGCGAAACGAACGAATGGAAGACGGTTTTCGCCGAGGACATCAGTTTGGATGGCACGAGCTTGAGTAACACTTTACAAGAGTTGCAGGACAGCATCGACGAGATTGATGTTTCTGCCTATATTCCTTCAAGCGAGAAGACGGACTTTTCCGTGGACAGGTTGACGGTCCCCGACCTCTCCAACATCGTCGTAACGAACTTCAAAGACGTCGAGGTCGAAACCAGTTTGGAGGATATTCTCGAGTATGCCCTGAGCCTCGTGGAATACGAGCACCCGACAACCGTTTCCCTTGAGCGCATCGATGAGGCGACCTTCAACGGCGGAATCGTTGTGAACGGCGATATGATCCCACACGAACCGGACCCAGGCAACCCATTTCAAAGGATTGGCGCGTCGACAAAACCGTGGCTTGAGGGGCATTTCGTGAACGTCTACGCAGATACCGTGTCGGTCAGCGATGCAGATGGTACGTCGTGACAAGTCTTGTTCGAGGGCGATTCGGTGACGATGTCATACAACGATTTAAGTGACCTCCCCAGCTTTGCCACCGTGGCCACCACCGGGTCGTACAACGATTTGACGGACAAACCAGCTCTCTCTGGGTCCGTCGGACCACCTGGCCCGCCCGGACAGGACGGGCAGGACGGAGAGGACGGTGCCGACGGACATGACGGTGCCCAAGGCCCACCCGGCCCGTCCGAGTGGGCCGATATAACCAACAAGCCGACGTGGGTTGTCACTAACCAATCGAGCGTCAACTTGTCGGGGTTCAACAACGATTTGTCTTTGACGGCCGACGATGTGGAGTGGGCGAACGTGTTGAACAAACCCACCTTCTTCAGCGGCTCGTTCAACGACTTGACTGATAGGCCAAGCATCGAGGACCTCACGGGTCCCCAAGGCCCCCAAGGTGACCCCGGGCTCAACGGCCCGTCCTCGTGGTCCGAGATATCCGATAAGCCGACGTGGGTTGCCACTAACCAGACGAGCGTCAACCTCTCGGGGTTCAACAACGACTTGTCCCTCACAGTCAGCGACGTGGAGTGGACGAACGTGTTGAACAAACCCACCTTCTTCAGCGGCTCGTTCAACGACTTGACTGATAGGCCGAGTATTGAGGACCTCACGGGTCCTCAAGGCCCCCAAGGAGACCCCGGGCTCAACGGTGCGTCCTCGTGGTCCGAGATATCCGATAAGCCAACATGGGTTGCCACTAACCAGACGAGCGTCAACCTCTCGGGATTTAACAACGACTTGTCTTTGACGGCCGATGATGTGGAGTGGGCGGACGTCTTGAACAAACCCACCTTTTTCAGCGGCTCGTACGACGACTTGGCGGGAAAGCCGACATGGGTTGCCACTAGCCAGACGAGCGTCAACCTCTCGGGATTTAACAACGACTTGTCTTTGACGGCCGACGATGTGGAGTGGGCGGACGTCTTGAACAAACCCACCTTTTTCAGCGGCTCGTACGACGACTTGGCGGGAAAGCCGACATGGGTTGCCACTAGCCAGACGAGCGTCAACCTCTCGGGATTTAACAACGACTTGTCCTTGACGGCCGACGATGTGGAGTGGGCGGACGTCTTGAACAAACCCACCTTTTTCAGCGGCTCGTACGACGACTTGACGGGAAAGCCGACATGGGTTGCCACTAGCCAAGCGAACGTCAGCTTGTCGAGGTTCAACAACGACTTGGCGGCAGCTAGCGTGGAGTGGGCGGACGTCTTGAACAAACCCACCTTTTTCAGCGGCTCGTACGACGATTTGACGGGGAAGCCGGAGTGGGTGCGCCCGAGTCAAGGAACGGTGAACTTGTCGGAATTCAATAACGATTTGGCTGAAGAGCTGCCGGGCACAGTTGCGTGGATTAACGTTACCAACAAACCTACCTTCTTTAGCGGGTCGTTTAACGACTTGACTGATAGGCCAAGCATCGAGGACCTCAAAGGCGATCGCGGTAGGGACGGCACCGATGGACAGGACGGGCAGGATGGCGCATCCTCGTGGTCCGACATATCCGGTAAGCCGACATGGGTGGCCACCAACCAGACGAGCGTCAACCTCTCGGGGTTCAACAACGATTTGCCTTTGGTAGGTGGTGACGTGGAGTGGGTGGACGTCTTGAACAAACCCACCTTCTTCAGCGGCTCGTACGACGATTTGACGGGGAAGCCGGAGTGGGTGCGCCCGAGTCAAGGAACTGTCAACCTATCGGAATTCAACAACGACCTTGGCGAAGAGCTGCCGGGCACAATTGCATGGGGCAACGTTTCCAACAAACCCACCTTCTTCAGCGGCTCATATTACCATTTGACGGGGAAGCCGGAGTTTGCCGATGTGTCGTGGGAGGCGTTGCGGACAGGGGACCCGAAGACGCCCGCGGCTAGCATGTCGGCGGGGACCATTCTTGTCGACGCGTCAATGAATCCCAGCAATAACCAAAGCCTTGGATCCACTACCGCGCAATGGGGGTCCATCCACGGTCTCGGTGTGTATGCGGGGGATGTGGATGCGAACGTTTTGTATACAGGCGTTGCTTTATTCAAGCACCCGGCCACGTCGGGCTTTGTGGTGCTGCAGCCCCTCGCCGACCTCACCGCCTTGGAGATATCGGCACACTTCCTACCCAATATAAACGAGCTCCATGATTTAGGAAGTGAAAGCCAGCTGTGGGATAAAGTTTACTCCAAGGACGGTTTCTTCGAAGACTTGGAAGTCACTGATGATATCGATTTGTACAATGATATCCGGTTTAAGAATTCAGACGGGGACACGGTGGCGCGGCTTAAAAACGACGATGACGGCATCGAAGTGGATGGACACATGGTCCCCGACGGAGATGCTGAGTTCGTATTGGGTACTATTGAAAACCGTTGGAAAGAGATCCACGCAAGGGACGCAAAATTCTCGGCGATTGTCACGGACTCCATTGCCACTGTTAGTATTACCACGGAATCCATTGTCACTGAAACTATTTCGGGGCCTTCGTTCTTCGTCGGACCGGAATTCACAAGCGTTAACGGGAAACAGATCAAGAGTGTCGGGCTCCCTGAAATTGGCAGTGACGCAGCAAACAAGGCGTACGTTGACCAACGGTTCCTAGACACCGAAATTCAGTTGGGAATGATAACAGGCGATGACAAACCCCTATTATATTCAGGAACCATACCAGCGCTCATCAATGGATATTATGAGACATGTAATTTTCTTCAAAACACATTGATTCCTGAGCCCGACAGTTTCACAAGCTTGGGATTAAGCGACCGCCCGTTTCTAGGAGTTAATTCCATCATATTACAGATAAAAGATACGTTTATTGCGGCTCGGGGGACTATCAACTATCGGGAAAATCGTGTTCGAGTTGTTGCGTCACCCGAAGAAGATACCGACGCTGCTACCAAAGGGTATGTTGACGACATCGTAAACACTGTCGGAAATGGTCTTATGAATGTGATGATTACGTCGATGTCGATAACTTCCCTAACACACGTGCGGATCATACACAAAGTGGATCCCGACGATGTTACCAAGGTTATTGTTTCCTTGATGTCGTTATGTGTTACAACCTCCCCAACACAAGATGGTGATATAATTGTTACCGCGCCTATTGTTTTGGTCGCGCCAGTGAGATGGGATACCTTAACCTACGGGGAAATATACCGCGTCGAAAACCCCGTTGAAACACCAACTTCGATGTATGGCTCTTCTACCTTCAATTTTTTAACCACAGAAATAGTTCTCGACAAAAGTGATATTGAATATAATTTGAAGCCATTGGTGATACAATTTATGATTGGCCGTACAGTGCGCGAAAACGACGGTATCACGATAAGCAAAACCATCGGTTCACATGTATATCAAAGCACCAAACCAGCCAATTTGGGTTATGGTACAACAACTACCGACGAATCATATTTTTTCTAGCTTGTAATCACTAGTATTTTTGTCACGCGAGGTGGATGCTACAAGTGTCAAGGGCTTAAAGCAAACATTTCTTGGGTGTTTCCAAAAAATGTCTCCCTCGAAAAACAGCTCTGCGTTCAAAACAGCGCTGCGTTCAAAGCAACTCTGTGTTCATACGACGGAAAAAATATCTGTGGGGATAAAAAAATTGGTTGCTGACATCACTCTCTACCAACGCATTCGTCGCGCTCGCCCCGGAATCCTGGAATCTGAATCTCGCAACAAGGCCATCCAGCGTATCGTGGCGGGAAGCATTCCGCGACAAACCACCCTCGACAAATGGGGACTATCGCACGCCGATGTGAACAAACTTAGGACCGACGCCAAACTCGGCCCCATCGATTTTACCAGGCGTCCCGTTGTGTGTCGCGCATCGAAATCGTGTATCCAATCAACCGGCGAGAATATTTTCATCGACAATGATCCTCTCCCGAAATCCCCGGATCCGAGCGAATCACCAACTCCCTCTGGCAAGTTTCTCAAAAAAAGCGGATGAGGTTGTGCGCGAGGCCCTTCCAAAACTCGGGCCTCTCCTCGAGACTATGAAATCCAAGCCCTCGGGAAAAACCACCAAGAAGACGGACGGTACCACCAAGAAGAAGGGCGGTATCACCAAGAAGACCGGAAAATCGGGGATGTCTCTGCGAGATGTCATGACCATGATTGAAGGTATCGTCGGCAGGCAACAAATTACGCCCTCGGGGAACCCTGCGAAGAAAAGGGACGGAACCCCCAAGACGCTATCGGACAGTGCCGTGAAGCAATACGTCGATGGCATGCGACTTATCGGGGAGACCACGGGGTGCGGGGATAAAGATGATTTTGTGGATTGCCTTCGAGACACCGACATGGTTATCGCGAAATTACGAAAACGGTACCCGAAGGATTCGAGTTTGAAAAAATCCTTGGGCGTCTGAACGGCCTCGGCGAAGTACTTGCCCGATTTAAAAAGAGCTCTGGGAGAAGAAGCTCATCGAGTATACCGCGACAATATGATCCTAGCGATCAAGGCCGCGGAAGCCGAAGCTATCGAGCAAACCGAGTCGAGGTCTGTTATCCCGATCGACCGTATAAAGAGTGCTTTAGACGATGTTCGCAAGAAGTTCGGCGACGGACCAAAATTCATCGAGGCTATGCTTCAAGTTCAGCTTGCTGGTATCCGCGACGATCTCGGGGACATCTCGGTCGTTGAATCCGAACGAAAGGCGAAGCAACAAAAATTAGAAAGCTACTACGTCCCGAGGACCAAAAGACTTGTTATAAAAAGCTTCAAAACTGACAAGGAACATCCCCCTTATGAGTTAACATTAACTTCGGAACAAAGCAAGCTGATCGACTCGTCGCTAGCGAAGAATCCCCGAAAAAAACTGTTTAAACGCGGGGTCGGCACACGAGTCTCGAGGACCTTCAAAGCAGCTGGGCACCCAAACATCGGCGTGAACGTGATTCGTCACTCGTGGATCACGAAACTTCTCGGAAATAATCCAAGCGAAGCGAACATCAAGAGAATCGTATAACGCTTCAAACACTCTCCGACGATGACGACCCGCTATTCAATCAAGACATGTGTTGTATATTCAGGCACATCCCCGCCGCATGCATGAAAATGATAGAGAAAACGTTCAAGCATGGCATGAATGCGGGCTAGACGACGGGCTGTGGAAATAACACGCGTATTATGGAATTGAATCATTATGTGTAGCCCTGCAACGGCCCCCGCGAGAATACCCGTGCACTCTGTTTTATTCGCATGCATGTATGTCCCACCGACCCACACGCACCAGCAAGCTAGGACACGCACATGTGCGCCCGACTCGAACCGCACACGCTGATTTATTCTGGTTGATTAACACCCATGGGCGGCGGGAGCGGGCCGCGCATCATGGACATTTAGTCTTGCATTTTAGAAAAAAAACAGTGATTTTGCCGCTTTTTAGGTTCGAATCTATCAATGTAATTGTCGTCGCCAACCCTTATTCGAGGGGGTGATGGACAAGAAGACCCATAGCATGGCTGTCTAGTCCCGCATGTAGCACGACCATGCATTTCGGGGATGAGGGGTCATTGACATCAACCAAAAGATGTGTTGATAATCTTGTTCAACAACTTGGTTTCCATTTCAATAATAAAATTATTTCCATTTTCCTCACTAGCTTGAATATTGATTACGAGTCCGAGTCGGCAGCCATGTCCTAAGCACGGCCGTATCCGTCACGAACTATTGCATGTTGCTACTTCTTCTTTACCTTGGGCGGTCCAATTGCGCAATTTGTATGATGCGATCTCCAATAAGAACACACTAAACCAAGACCTTTTCGAGTATGTTGGCCCCGATGTCGAGCTAGAGGTTTCTCCGGTTGACAATGCGGCGGCATCCGCTACCCAATTGAATTGTTTTGAACTTCCGACTCCCGACGCTCTCACCCGCTAAGGAGATTTTGGGAGCCATACTCAGCGGGGCATTTTGCGTATTCTTCGTGCCCGGGCCTATCTGGACCTCTCGGCGTTTTGCAGATTTTCCCCAATGGACTGTATTTGGGTGGTTTCGAGTACGGGTTGTGTTGCTTTGGGTCTCGTTTTCGCTTCACATAAGTCTAGTTTCAAGGTGCCGTCCGATTGCTATACGATGGCAGCGCACCGTGTGCGGGGCCTTAATGTGGAGCGGGCCTCTCATGCTCAAAAGTTCCCACGGTGAAATGAGACTCCCCCATAGTCTCGTGGGTACGGAGTTTTGTCGACGGTATCGGGTATCTCTATGTCGGGTAAGCGCTCGACAATTTGAAATTTGAAATTGTTTACAACAATACCAGTAAGAACCGGCTGCTGTCTCTGGGCCCCCCCTTTTGCTATGCTCAACTTGTTGTTGGACTTCTAAGCGTGAGGTAGACCGTGAACCACTAATCCCAACCTCTCCAATGGCAGTAACGATACCGTCTAAAACATACCCGTATCCAAGTATTTATAATTTTCTGATCTATACGTTTTTTTTTTTTGGATACAGTATGAAAAATAAAATGTCGCTAATCTCCACGTTACGCGGCCTGCTCCAGCCGCTGCGGGGTCGCTGATCAGCAAGGCTATCCAGCTTGAGCTGGTCGAGGCGAATCTGCCTAACCTCGGCTCCCGTGCGACTCCGGTCGTGCCGGAGCTTGGGGGGAAAGGCAGGTGAAAAACCCCCCTCGCATAGGTCGTCGTCGGTCCCGCCTCGATCCGTGCTCAACCCCGCCCGAGGTATTAGCCCCTCCTCCCGACGCAGCTCGCCACCTAGCCGAGTCTTCTCTCCTCCTTCGGGGGCTGAGAGGAGAAAATAACTAGGCTGCAGACGGTGTCCGGCTGGCTCTCATGCCCCCGAGCCAGATTTTCTCATGCCCCCTGTCCTTTTCACGTCTGTTTCCAACACCTATCTGATCGCGTTGTGGCCGTCCGTACCCCCCCCCCGGTGGTTTACGTTGTTAGGGGGCCGCCTTTACGAGCAGTGTGCCGTTACGATAACCCTAGGCACACGGCCTGAGGCAGCCTATCGATAACCGGGTACCGACTAGGGAAGGGGTTGGAAGAACACATGGATCGAGTCGCCAGTCCTCAAAAGATGGTGGGTACGGGATTTTTTCCAAAAACCCCCCGTACCGGGCTTTTCCGGCGGCGGGCGATCCTAAGGACCGCCGCCGCCAGACCGTGCCGCTCCTCCAGCTGCGACCAGCCTCCGTCCAGCGTAGCATCCGGCCTCGCCCCCAGGGGAGACCTAAGGCTCCCGCAGGGCTGGCGACTCCTAGCGAGCGCTGTCCCAAGCGCTGCTTCCCAGCTGTCCGCCGCCAGCTCCAACACCCTCGTCCCTCCGCTGATCCGTCCGTACCCCTTTTCGCCAAAAAATATTTCGCAAATGCCGCCCCCGCCCCATCGTCGGGAGAGTATCTGCGAGTATTTAGTCGCGAAAAAAGACATATCGGACTGGCCGAGCGGGAGATCCCTGTGCCGGTGTACGGATATTATGTTTTTCCAAAACCCTCCGTACAGGGCTTCCCGACAGCTGCTGATCCCGCGGATCGCAGCTGCCGGTACCTCGTTCAGCCCCCTACCGTGCCAGGCCTGGCACGGCTATGGGGTTACTAGCGCCCACCGCGTGGAGGTAGAGGTAGGTGCCGACGGGCCTGCGAGCGCACCCCTCTCCGGGGCCGCCGCCGCTGCGCCGCCGGCGGGCGCCGCGCTCGACAATTGCTATGGTTGTGGATCACATCCCGCGGTGCTCGTGCTCTTGGTATGCCATTCAGCTCCATGATCGAGTTGTCCATGTGCTTCAAGAGTTTATGCTTGAAGCGGGGGCTACTAAAGGGCGGGACTTGCGGCTGGAGGTATTCGGTCGAGATCTTCTCGAAATCGACCTAGGGTTGTTGTGTGGTTAGACTTCCGGGCCCCACACCGTCAACTTCTTGTTGATGTGACGGTCACAAGCGCTCGCACGAACACCAATGTTCCTCAAATAGGCGCTCACCTCCCACTCCCGGCCAGTCTTGCATTGGGAGCTAAACATGGCACACTCGATGCGGATCTCCGCACTTCCGCTTGACTTGGCACGCCTTCGGTCAACGACTACTATCCCTTCGCTCTCGAGGATGGGGGCCGGGTGGCGCCTATAGCGGCTGAGTTGGTCGATCGCTTGGCAGTTTTGGTGGCCTTTCGTCGCTTCCATGGCTTGGGTGCATCGGACTCTCGTTCACCGCGTTACGGTATTTATGTCCGCATGCAACATTTCGTTCCCCGATCAACTTATGTCCCCTTTCGAGGGTTTCTGGGGGATGTGCGGGGAGAATTCCCGCAGAGTATTTATATTGATTTACATGGTACTTTGGTGTCATATCTTCGCGATGCTTTGCATGAGGGTAGTGCTGATGCTGTGACATGCCTTCCTGTTCCTCTGGCTTAAGCATGTGGGAATTTTCCCTCCTTTTCCCTTTTTGCTTATTTGCGGTTTCCACTTCTTTTTCATATAAGAAATCTTATTTATCTTAGTAATAAATAATGTACTTTGTATTCAAATGCTGCTGCAATGTACAGCTACCGCGGGCAGCTACTTACGTAGCGTACATGTACCTGTACAGCAGCGCACGGGTACCCCGGCACCAGCCCTTTATTGGTCATATTGGTAATATAGAGGTTTGACTTACAGGGCTAGAATTACGAAGTAACATGCGATACCTCCGACGTTACAAGCGTTACCTCCGACGTTATATCTCCCCTAACGGTTCAAGCGCCCACGCGCGCAAGGACATTTAAATGTCCGCACACTATATAACGCACTAGCAACGATTGTGTGTCCACCTTCTGCCTTTTGCGAGAGCTATCGCTCACGCAAACGGCATCGTGGCTCTTGCTAGCCACGCAAGGTGTTGATCACTTGAGTCTCCTGCCCGACGCACGAAAACACACTCCCTGAGTTTAAATGGCAGACAACGTGGTATTGCCTACCGACCTCTACCCCGTTGCGCACGGTGACGCGAAGGAACATCAGCCAGACCAAGTGCAATTGCTGACAAAGATTGTACAACATTTAGCAGCCCATGTCGAAACTCTATTTAGCGCAGCCGCGCCAACAAAACACACTAATTTAGCCATCTCCACAGCCGTCTCCGACCACGCTGCGGGTGGACGACTCGAGCTCGACGCTCTACCAACTGATAGTACAAACACCCCTCTAGAGTACATCGACCCTAGAGAGTGGGCAGACTTCGCGTCCCGTACGTTCGCGGAATGCCTACCCCCCTCCGGCACTACAGTCCCGTGCCTGTGGAACCCTCGACACGACGAGGCCGACAATTTTTTACGGACAACGCGAGAATCTCCTCTCGCGACGAGTATCGACACATGCTCTCCTATGGTGTATTTACGGCCGCCGCTAACTCGGCACTCGAAACTGCTATGGAAACGATTCGCGCGGTCACCTCTACCCCCGACGAAACAACCTACGCCTACTCACTCATCGACGCAACGCTACGTACACATCAAGCAGTGGCATCAGCGGGGGAAGCGCGACTCACCTATATCAGGCGCTTCAAGGCGAAGAAGATCCTCACCGGCGAAGAACGCGTCGCGGAGCGTCTCGTCTACACACGTTGTTTCAACACAGCCGCCTCCGACCGCGGAGGCAACGTCGTCGACGGACTCCTGTCAGCCCCGGAAGACAAACGACTCGAAGTCAGCATCACTACAGTTGCAAAAGCGCAAGCACATGCACAGTTCAAGGCCGACAAGCCTCGACCATACAGACCGGACAAGCCGAACGACAAGCCGGACAAGCCGGACAAACACAAGACCAAGCCTAAGGACCGCACGGGAGGTCGCCCCCTCTCCTCTACCGACAAGGCACACAAGAAGACCGAGGCCGACAAGGAGGAATGACGGGGTGGCTCGCCGCGCCGATTCATGCACACCAGATTCAAACTACATGCATCATCGCGTGCGATGAAGCTGGCAAGCATGGAAAGATATCGGCGCGAGCCGTAAAATCTTGAGGTGGATCCGGGAGGGCGTTACTATTCCCTTCCTAAATAACCGACCTCCACCGACGTTCAACCAAAGCATCTCACTACTAGACGCTACCCCCGAGCAACTCACCTTCGTCGAGGCCGAACTCGCGCGCTTCGTGGAGACGGGAGCATGGGAACGCACCACATGCAACAAATACGTATCCAGACTATTCTTAGTCGCCAAGCCCGGCAACAATCAGTGGCGATTTATCATCGACCTACGACACATGAACAAGTTCTGCGTCAAAATCCGACTACGGATGGAGTCTCTGCAAGGCGTTCGCCATCTCACGCGGAAGGGCGACTACATGTTTTCCTTCGACCTCAAGGACGGGTTCTACGCGCTGGGCATCGTGCCAGAGCAGCGCGAGTTCCTTACAGTAAACGTGCGCGGCCAATTGTACCGACTAGCTGGCCTACCGATGGGCTGGTCGCTCAGCCTCTACCACTTCTGCGCGTTTACGGACACATTCCTACGACACCTCCGACAACCCGACCCCGGTGGGTTTACAACACACCAAGGGAGGCCTACACAGCTCGACAACGACAGACCGAGCAAGCGCTTCCTACGACACACGCGGTGGCGCGGAGCAGAAATCTTACCTTACGTGGACGACGTCCTCCTCTTCGCCGCCACTCGTGCGCTCGCTCTGGCGCTCCGTCAGCGCGTCGACCGCCTCCTCTCAAGCCTCGGCCTTCTCCGCCACCCCTCCAAGGGTTTTTGGGAGCCGACGCAATGCGGCCACCACAAGGGCATCGACATCGACACAGCTACATGTTACTTCTTCGCCCTAGCAGAAAAGCTTCACAAGCTCGCCAAACAAGCTCGACATATACTAGAACGTGCAACAAGAAACAACATGTGGCTCCCTGTCAAGGATCTCCAATCATTCGGTGGTCATGCGAAATACCTTTTCTTGCTATCCCGGCGGCAAGATTCTTCATGCGCGAACTCCACTCCGTACTTGGCGACAAGTGGGGAGGCCGCGTCCACCTCACCCCGCAGCTCCGTCGCGATCTACAGTGGTGGACACAGGTACCCAGCCACGCAAATGGCAAGAACATACACCGCCCGGTCGAGTAAGCGTAAATACACTGCGACAGTTCGGGGTATGGTTGGGGGGCAGTACTGAAGGGCAGAATAGAAGCGCGCGGCTTCTGGGGACCATAGGACGAAAAACAACACATTACATGGAAGGAACTGAAGGCCGTCCGTCTGGCCGTCATGAGCTTTTTGCCACATCTAGCTGGCCGCAACGTCCTCCTCCACGAAGACAACCAGGCCGTATGCCACGTCCTAGCCGGCCTTACGTCCCGCTCCCCAAGGATGATGACCGAATTACGCTGCCTGTGGACACCAACAACATTCACATCAGGCCCAGGTACATCCGTTCTGCGGCAAACACGTGGGCAGACAAGCTCAGCCGCCACCTCGACAGCGACGACTGGCAACTCGACCCCTATGTATTCCAAGAAATAGACACACAATTCGGCCCACACACGATCGACCGGTTTGCGTCGGCCCTCAACGCGGTATTGCCCCGTTACAACGCAAACTGACTCGACCCATCATGCGAAGCACTGGACTCTCTTTACCTCGCCGATTCGTCTTGGCGAGACGAAAACAACTGGTGCAACCCGCCATGGCCCATGCTACCCGACCTCGCCCAAAAACTACAACAAAGCGGCGCAGCAGCCACGGTGGTCGCCCCCCGTTGGCAAGGAAAAGCGTGGCATCCCATCATGCCCTTACCGAATTGGCGTGCCACGAGACGGTCCTGCCGGACCGCGCTCACTTGTTCCGTCTCGGGCGGCGGCACGGACGCGGTACAGTCGGCAAGCCTCACTGGCCCGTCATTGTCTTCCGGATTCCCTCCCGGTCTGGTTGTACCTCCGCCAGAGCGCTGTCAGTGCTACCCTGACCACGTTCGACACACGACACATCAGGCATGCAGTCCAAGCGTACCCCACCCGAGCAGCAAAAGTCCGCTACAAGGTAGAGGTGGCAGGCTGCAACAACCCATGGGCCGCCTCGATGCGCCCCTACATGCAACGCCAACTGGGCATTGACACCCTTGGAGCTAAAACGCTCGACTTACTGACCGCCGCTTGGGCGAAAAGCACGTCCGACATGTACAACAGCGCGATCAAACCGTACTTCCAGTTCAGCGAGGAGCAAGGCCTACCGCCGCTAGCCGCTACAGCCGCTACCATGACCCGCTTCATCGCATGGATCGGGGAACGAGGCACCATTAAGGCAACTAGTCTACAACCTTACCTCTCAGCAATGAACGGCTTTTTCAAGGACCGCGGCGCTGAACCAGTCGCACAAGGCGATTTGGTAGCCAAGGTCCGGCGGGGTCTCGCAGCGTCCCAAGTTTCCCTCAAGCCCAGCCGCACACGCTTGTACCTGTTAATCCATGTACACACGGAATGGCATGAAGGGGGTTAGAACCGCGGCTTCCCGGAACGGAGTTGTACGCCTTATCCAAGTACCGCCAAAAGTCGGTACCCGATAGGAACATATTGTGGATATGAACCCATCGCATCGCATCGCGAATGAGCTGCGAACACCTGTAGCGAACACCTTTAGGTGGAGGGCCAGGACTCCTCCGGAGTCTAGTGCACGGATGTGTCCATTAGTAGTCCTACGGAGGAATATGTAAACAATACTTGCCAGCCCGGATTCTTGTATCATCGCTACGCCTTGCCAAGGACCTCAGCGCACAGCTTAAAGACACTTGGAGCCAGGCTCAAACGGACCTCATTCTACTGTTCAAAGCGTGTCTGGCGACGGTGCTCATGTCCACATTTTTTTGTCGCGGGGGAGCGGGAGTTGAGTGCCGATCGGGAGACATGTTGTGTACTCCAACCGGTGGAATCCTCCTCTACCACAGAACGAGAAAAGGTCAACGGGGTACTTCCACGGAGCGGAAACTCCTATGTGAACTACCGGACTCGGCTCACCCTGACATCGCGGAACTATTAAAAAACTTCGACGCTGCCCGTACCAAGTTCTTCGCCGGGAAGATACCGGACAGACGATGGGCCATTAGTCTACACGAACCTACGACAAACGGGACTGCGGACACCTTGACAACATGGCTACAACGGGTACTTCGTGCAGTACACGAACAACCTCCAGACGGTTTCGCGTGGACTTCGCACTCCTTACGAAAGGGTGTAGCTACTGCAGCGTACAATATCGGTACACCGATGCAAAATATCAAGTTCTTCGGCGATTGGGCGCGAGAATCGGACGTAGTCCTCGACTACATCGACCCAACAGTACTCCCGTGCCCGGGAGCTTGGCAACTATTTGCTTGGATGACCCCTGGCGGCGCCCCACCCAACGTGACACGCCTGTCGGCGACAAATGGCATAAGTGAGCCCCAACACAGCTTAAATGGTTCATATAGAGGTTTGAATTACATGGCTAGAATTACGAAGTAACATGCGTTACCTCTGACGTTACAAGAGTTACCTCCGACGTTACATCTCCCCTAACGGTTCAAGCGCCCACGCGCAAGGACAGTTAAGTGTCCGCACACTATATAACGCACCAGCAACGATTGTGTGTCCACCTTCTACCTTTTGCGAGAGCTATCGCTCACGCAATAAGGCTAGGGATCACCCGGATTTTCTCGATGTTGATGGAAGTGATGGTCCGGCTTTTCGATGTTGATGGGAGTGATAGTTCAATTTTCTGATGTGGAATGACAGTGATAATGCAAACACCGATCATTGCCATCGCGATATTTATTCTAGTCGATGACTCATGGGGACTCGCTCTAACATGGGATATATTGATGGCAACGATGTGCAAAGGGAAATATATTGCGGGCTGATATTTTGGTTACATTAGTTATTGCTATCAGCGATAAGTATCGACATCGACATTGCCATCGGCGCCAACTATCATCATCAACATCAGCATGTCCGATGTCAACATCTTTAACATTGCCATCAATGTAATCAATCGTGCACACACATATAGCAAATCCACAAAGTACTACAGTCTTCTAGAGTCAGATGGTACGTATCCCATACAATCTATCCCATACAAAGTGGCAAACCCTCAAATCCCACACCCCACTCTTCCCAATGCGAACGTGCTCAAGCATTTCGCATTGGGGCTTTGGCAGCGCGCCATGCCCTCGTTGGCATGACGCAAAAAGGTAGTCAGCGGGGTGTAGTCCTATCATCGGGAGATAAATGGAAAATGTGACAAACGTTAGATCTTTCGGCAAATATGTGATTACAGCTTTCGTTTTTAATGAACATTATATTTTCATTTTTTTTTTCTGTGCCTAAAAAAAGATCCATATGTTGTCCTTTTAAAACAGTCTGAACAACAAAAAGACTAAGAGAACTTCTAAAGACTTCTAAACTTCTAAAAACTAAAGAAATTCTTCAGCATCTTCAACTTCACTCTCGATCTTCACGAGTCTCCACGCTTCGTGTCACCTGAAGATAAGACATACACAAATTAAAAAGCAAAGGTCACAGCATGGACGGATATGAACAAGTACGAACTTATTACCTATTAAAACTTGCGGAACACAACACAACATAACACAACATAACGGAACACAACAATATCATTTTTCACTTAGTTCAAACAACAAAAAGTAACGGCCACATAAAGAAATCCTTTTAAGAAATTTTAGTGGATACCACCAAGCAGATGAACATGGAGAGACTCCATAAGTTTTACCCTGATAGAAATGAGGCATGCAAAAGCACTAGCACAGCCCACATAAGGAATGCTGTCCGAAAACAGAGCAAACATTATATTGAACACAACTTTAGGTAGCAGATAACCACGTCACCATAACAACAATACTGCTTTATACCATAACCCTCAGCATCACAAAGATAATCCTCAGATTGATCAACAATATGGGAGGAACAATCGTCCCGATCCAACAAACACAAACCGCGGTTCAACGAATATGAAACAACAAATAATCATGTAAGGAGTCTGTTCAGAAAATCACCCCGACAACTTATTACTGAGATTAAAGGATGCGCACCGTTGAAATAAAATTACTGACGGGTCAGAAAGTTGTTGGCACCTATTTGACGATAGTCACCTACCCTCATGAGTTGAAGGATGCTCGTTACACAGCTACGTGGGAGATCCGAGTCGGAACTTACGAATTTGCACCTATTACACAACATTCGCATTTCAGCGCTGAAATACGCAACCGCCACCGCAATACGGATTTACGGCATGGACGTTGGATAATTAGGTGGGAGATTTCAATGCGACGACTGGACATACTTTAATGCACAAGGAAGAGGGGGGTGCATGTTGCGGACATACCTTTGAACACTTACTTCGGGCTTGATCTTTACATTTCCGACTTCCCGACTAGCTTTTGCTTTCCGGTTCGCAACGCGTACTTGCGCATAACAACAATCTTTATATTTCCCGACTTCCCGACTAGCACTTGCTTTCCGGTTCGCAACGCGTACCTGCGCATAACAACAACGTGTTTGCACACAATGTACTACGTAAACTGAGACATGCAAGCTCGAGCTGGGATGGGATAGCAACACACTAGAGCTACAACTTCGAAGTAACGGGAACTTGCAGCGGCTAGAACATGTGGCGATGGGCGCAAAACGCACTCCAACGGACCGTTTATTAACGTATTTTACTACATAACATGTAAGCGGGCAAAGTGACAACTGCAAGCTAATGGGGGTGGGGTTCGTTGGCACGACAAGATAGCACTTGGATAAGGTCGCTATAACGGGGCAAGCTACCTCATAGGGTCAACGGCTGGCGATGGGACACAGCGCGCTCCGCCGCTGATATATAGGGTTACGGGAGTGTGGCGAAACAAAACTTTATCGATGCACTTACCTAGCAGCTTCGTCGGGCAGCATCAAGGTTGAATAACAAGAAACACTATTAATCACCGAATAGTATTATCGTGGTGGAGCTACTTGGACAAGTCATCGCAACCTGATGGAGAAGCAGTGCGGCGGAAATAGAGGGAGTCAAAGCGCGAGACCTTGCGATCGCGAAAAGATTTCCGGAAATTTTGAAGTGTCTACATGGTTAGTGGTCGCTATTCATATTAAATACATGCCACGAGCCGGAAAAAGGCGGTGATTCGTGACGGGAGTGGGCATAGTCTATAATCATCCGTACTTTGAATCAACGTATATTGAATTATTGATCCATGCCTCGATGCTTTTGTAGTATCAAAGATTGCATATTGCGTCGTTGGCATCATGAGCAGACAATAATACCGCCAGGTGTGCGAGAATCCGAATCATCAAATCGTGACTAGCTGTCGGACGGTACGATAGCTTGCTAGCTGACGATTGACGAGCCGATGAACAGACGCCCATTCCTGACAAGTGTCGTTTCCCTGGAGGGACTGGATCCGCCATTTTTTTGTTGTGTTCGGATCCATGAGTACTTATTTTTTAGGATCCGGAACTAGTGAGTACCTCTAAAAAAGGGATCCGGATCCCGCGATTACCTGTGATTCTAGGGTTCGGATCCCGCGATTACTTGTGATTCTAGGGTTCGGACCCCGCGATTACCTATGATTCTAGGGTCCGGATCCCGCGATTACCTGTGATTCTAGGGTTCGGATCCAGCGATTACCTGTGATTCTAGGGTTCGGATCCAGTGAGTACCTGTGTTTCCGGTTCCGGAACCGAGTACATGAGTACTTCTAAATTTTTGGTTCCGTTGGATTCGTTGGGTTCGCGATTCCAACAAGTACTCGAAGTACTCATGCAAATTGATACAAATTGCGCATTTTGAGGGAAATTTGTACTGCAAATTCAATTTTCACATCTCTACTAGTTCTATGCGCCTGCTCATGCTTGGATCCCATACAGTAGATTTTGACAGAGGTATCATGAACACCCTATCTGAATTCCCAACAATCTCCTCTTATGTACGTTGGATAGCCGTCGATGACAAGCTCTTCCCTTATCTAGACGGTCTACTACTTCCCGCTTGCCCCGCCATTGTTGCTAACTATAATAGGAGTTGGATGTGGACGGGCAGATTATGGTGGATTTCAAGCGCGTACGCACCGTTTAACTAGCCCTTGGGTGGGCTACAATCGATTCAAGGCTGCGGAATGACAACAATCGGGGCTATTGAGCCAATCCTAGACATGCACCTCAGCAAATTTGCATTGCCAAGTACCTCCCAAAAAAATAGCGTGTCACTTCGGGCCACCACAGAATCGTGAGATACTCGGAATCGTGAGTACTGATTGGGTATCGCGATTCCACATCGTTTTGCGAGGATGAGGTACTCGCGATTACCACGGATCCATTATAGTACGATGAATGTCGGATCCAATGATTACTTACAATAACTGGAACTGGATCCTACGATTACTTACAATAACTGGTACCGGATCCAACGATTACTTACAATAACTGGTACCGGATCCAACGATTACCTGTGATTCTAGGGTTCGGATCCATCGATTACCTGTGATTCTAGGGTCCGGATCCCGCGATTACCTGTGATTCTAGGGTCCGGACCCACGATACCGAGTCCGAACCCGAGTAGTCTCGGGGATTCGCGGAGCCGTAGGATCCGGATCCAATCCTTGGTGAGACATCTGCTCATCTCTCGCCATTTGCACTTCCATTTAACCATCGAGCAGCGATAGAACACAACATGACATATTTGTGACTGCTTTCCGAAGGCCAACCGCCACACTTGATTCGGAGCTCTTTCGTCGACGCACGGTTTTTTGTTGTCGCCTCACTCATTCGCTCGACGTTGATTGATTGATTCGAAATGGCTTCTGCTAGACATGGTCGTTACGTGGTGGTCGTACTTCATATTGGTGGATTTAAAGTTTCCGACATTAAGCTCGTGTTACAACGTGAGCCAAGTTATGGCAAAACTTGGTTCCTTGGTGGTTCGATTTTATCTAACGAAGAGCATGTCAATGCGGTTGTTCGTGAGTTGCATGAGGAAAGTGGCCTCATCCTTACTCCTGACGACTTGACCCTTTTGAGTTACGCACCGGTTCGCGTCGCACTACCTGATGGGCAACAACTCGTCTACGTCTTCTCGGCTTATGTTCGAGTTCCCTATGTGATGACTCACTTACGCACACCTACGTAGCTCGAGCAAACAGTAACAACCAATTCGACTATTAATCATGATGTAAGGCTAGGGATCAAGTGAATTTTGTCGATGTTGATGGTAATGATACTTTGCAACGTCGATGTTGATGGTATTGATATCTTGGATTGTCGATGTTGATAGTTTGAGATGCTGACATCGATGGCAATTTCAGCCGATATTGTCGCCGATGTATCGATATTTTGGACGATATGTCAATACATGGGGCTTAAATAATCAACATTTTACAATTATGTTGATAATTGATGGCATTGATGCGAGCACTACTGCCATCGTGTCGATGTCGATGTCGCAACCCATCAAATCGATGGCACTATCACCCGGTGATGATGATACTATCGACGATGCATCGATGGCTGATCCCTAGCCTTATCATGATGGTTCTTACGTCGTACCGGAGACGATTGACATTGGATGCCGGTCTTTCGCTTACGCCGGCTCAACAAGGATTACTTCCATCTATGAAGCGTAAGTATGAGTTAATTCACTTTGGTTATGTGAGTCAATGGGAGATTTTTCGTCGTGCTTTTTATGCACACCAAGTACTCTATGATGATACGTCAATACCGAGACATCTACTTATGTACCCTCGGTTTACGTATGTCGACTCTGGTCATGTTTGGATGCTTATACGTGGCTACATCAATCAGTTATGTGGACAATCCCCGACTGATTTACGCATGGGAGCCCCATTTCCGACAACCAACTTTGCAGGTATACCCGTTACCCTTACTAAGACTAAGCGTAAGGCTGCAACTAACTCGAAGTTTTAGTTTGGTCGTGAGCCCCGTGAACTTGAAGATTGGCTCGAGGCAAAACCGCAGCGTCTTGTTTTGCTCGGAATTACCGCTGATTCTTACGACGAATTGATATGGGTTACTTCACAGTTATCTGGATTCCTGTACAACAGGTGGTTGAACCGTAAACAACAGGTTGCTATTCCACCTACTTTTGGCATGCTTATCGAGGAGCTTCGTAAGACGCCCATGCTACCCAACATCCATGATGATGCAATTAATGCTATACTAGGAATAACGCAAGGTAATCTGAGTTACGCTACCTACATTGAGCACTTAAATGACTTTTTACGGAGGTCTCGTCAACAGCTGACAACCGACCTTCACTGTGTTCGTTTCATCAATGGATTGGCTAACTTCCAACTACAAACCCACGCCAAGTCACATCGTTCACATATGGGGTATAACCTAAAGCTCGCTGAGCTGCAAAACTTCCTCAACGACATCGTTACTGATTCACCCCATCTGGGAGGTGTGAAGTCAACCGTTGGATCGTCGACATCACATGGACGCGGACAAGCTACCAAAAAGCGCACCTACGAGGACCCTTTAATTGGAGTCTCGAAAATGAAGAAGCGCAATAGTGGTGCTAGTCGTGGCCGAGGACGAGGACGTGGAGGAGGTCAAGGTGGTCGAGGCCGACCTTCTCAAAACAGTGGCCGAATTGACTTAAGTGCCATTGCTGGAGCGTTGACGAGCGGACGCGTAGTGTCGAGGACTGAGGGACTTTACTTCAAGTGCCACAAGAAGGGACACCGTCTTTTTCAATGCCCGGAGCTGAAAGGCAAGGAGGCAATAGGTGCTCCGTCTAAGAAGCAATGATGGTGAGAAGGTTGTTCTACTGACAAAGTGGAGTAGCCGGCTACATTTACTGATCGTCTTGAGACACTGTTAGCTACAGAGGTCGTCAAAGCTCTTTCGACATCTCCATCGGCTACTGTCGCGACTCTTGCGACACATGTAGCAAGTCGTCGTCGTCAGAGCAAGCAAATAGGGAGTCGCAAACATGCAACCATACGTTCGATTGACTGAAAACTTGTTGACTCTATTTTCGAACCTCTGCACGCTTGTTTTGATTTCACTTTGGAGGGATGTGATGATGATGAGGGTCTAAACTCGCACGGTGACTTACCTCACTGTTCACCGAGTGATTCGATTATGGAGAGGGATTTGTCACGAGAACGGGTGTTCATTAATCCACCATGGGAATTAGTTGAAGAGATAGGAAGTCATTTCGAGAGTTGTCGACGTATAGCTCCAACATCTACGATGGCTGTATTTGCTCTACCAAAGTGGGCTAGGTGTCCGGTTGGCTCTTCCTCCCCCGGGCGAGATACTCTTATGTCCCATGTCCTTGCTCCGTATGTTTCTAGCACGTGTCTGATTGCGTTCTGGCCGTCCGTACCCTCATTCGGTGGTTTACGTTGTTAGGGGACCGCCTTTATGAGCAATATGCCGTTACGATAACCCTAGCTAGGCACAATGCATGAGATTGTTTGTCGATAATCGGGTACCGACTAGGGGAGGGGTGGGTCGGACACATGGATCGACTCGCCGCGCAACAAAATATGTTGGGTACGGGAATATTTTCAAAAACCCCCCCGTACCCGGTTTTTCCGGCGGCGGATGATCCTAAGGATCGCCGCCGCCAGGCCGTGTCGCTCCTCCGGCTGCGACCGTCCTTCATCTTGCGTAGCCTTCTGTCTCCCCCCATGGGAGGCGTAACTCAACGGGTTGTCGGTTGCTAGCGAGCTCCATACCATGGTGCTGATTCCCGGTTGTCCGCCACCAACTCCAACACCCTCGTCCCACCGTTGATCCGCCCGCACCCTTCTCTGCCAAAACACATTCCGTAGACATCGTTCCCGCCGGTTAGGGAGAGTATCTCCGAGTATTTAGTTGCGGGAAAAACATATCGGACTCGCCGAGCGGGAGATCCATGTGCTCGTGTACGGATATTATGTTTTTCGAAAACCCTCCGTACATGGCTTCCCGACAATTGTTGATCCCGCCGCGGACCGCAGCTGCCGGTACCTCGTCCATTCCCCTACCGTTCCAAACCTTGCACGGCTACGGGGTTACCAGCGGGGCGTGGATTCGACGTTTTTTTGGGGCATTTCGAGTCCTTCGAATCTATTTTTTCATACCCGACATGTCCCCAACCTACAACTCTCGAAGGTGAAGTGAATTGAGAACTGCTTCCAATGTAGGTGAGATGAGTGAAATCTTTAACGCGTGTGTCCCGGTCTACTGAGATACTATGAGTGACAAACACCCACTTGAATTGAAACCTCCCGCCCATAGTCGTGAATGAGTATGAGTCATACAATCGACTCAGGCGAGTCGCGGCCGAGTTTCCGAGTTAGAGTACATAGTGAGACACTCTTCCCGGTGTGACACGAATGCATGATGACATACAAAGTGAGACACTATGTAAAGGAATAAGATCAATTGCAGTCGGATGATTCTGATTTTGCCAAATCCAACTATATCCCATACAACTTGGCAAAACCCTCCGTCGCACAGTGCCCGTCTTTTGTGTGTTGACATGTGTGCTTCAGGGGCACACCACCCTCTGGCACTGTGCTTCATCACCGGGAATTTTATTAGGCCGTGCGAAAATGTTTGCAATTTGCATGTTTTAATGTGAAAGTGATTTTTGGAATCTACATGGCCAGTGTAGATTTCAATCACCGCTTTCACATTAAAGCATGCAGATTGCAAAGTGCATGCATTTGCGATAGACAAAACGGAATATTACAAATTTGATACATTAAGTAGCTCCTCTCCGCTGATATCACGTTCCAAAAAATTGAAAAGAAAGAATAGAATAGAATTGAAAATCACTCCGCTCAAGAAATGTAACGTACCACTTCTGTGGAAGGTGGGGGTTCATCTCGGGCCGTGACACGCCTGCATACAAGGATCGGACTCACCGGGTATCAAACCCGCGACCTTCTACGTATTAGGCGTGCGCTTTACCGGCTCACCGAAAAAGCATAGTTGACATATGTGGCCACATACCACATATGTACCAATCTGCGACACTACCACGGCCCCCCCCGGAGTCTCCCCGGACCGCAGCCCGGCTCCGAAACCAATGTGGAAGGTGGGGGTTCTTCTTGGGCCGTGACACGCCTACATACAATGATCGGACTCACCGGGTATCGATCCCGCGACCTTCTACGTATTACGCGTGCGCTTTACCGGCTCACCGAAAAAGCATAGTTGACATATGTGGCCACATACCACATATGTACCAATCTGCGACACTTCACAATGTCCTTGTCTCTCTGCGAATTTTAAATAAAGAAAGCGAAGTCAGTACACATAAAGAAAAGTTGAGTAAACACATGAAGAGAGCATGATTAGAGCGAAGCCATTATGTTTCTCACCTTATTAGTGAGTCAGTGTAGATTTCAACCACCGCTTTCACAGTCAAACATGCAAATTGCACAGTGCATCCATTCGATAGAAAAGTGTAGTGAGAGTCAATGGTTACAAATTCAGCATCCGATGTAAAAATCATCCGGACGTGAGATATGAGCGGTTTATGTTGTGTCGGGTGCGAATTGCATGGGAATTGGTAGTATCCCCGACAATGGAAAAAGCAACAACAAGTCCGCTACAACTGAATCCACCATCGCAATTCCGCTCAATATCAAGTCCTTGAATGAACCTCGAGGCTGTCCGAAATTGCATAGCATGTGGTGCTGCATCAGTTTTCCTGAGCAGTTTATGCTGCATGCTCATCCGATATCTGAGAACAACGCGCCGGGCAGCACACACACACACACACACACACAAACACACACACACACACACACACACACACACACACACAGACACACACACGCACGCACTCAGTGCTGTCCGAGACATGCCGTGTATAGCATCATGTGCACACGGCGACTCGACAATCATCGTCGGGGATAGCAATGTTATAATCCTACTCTACACGTCACACAAAATACACGAAGTAAAGGCTAATGCTCTTTCCATAACGCCTAGCTGTTAATTATCGAAGCTTCTGTTTTCCTAGCTGATGCAAGATACACAAATAAACACACACACACACACACACACACACACACAAACACACACACACATCGTTGCTGCTCCTTCTCTTATTTGTGTAGCTAAACTTGTTCTTTATTCATTATGCTTCTAATACAACATGTATTAAAGACGCTGCTATTGTTTTGTTGATGTACATACGCGCGCGCAAACACACCGATATAAACACAGAAATACATACACACACGTGCATGCGCACACACGCACACGCAAATTATGTAAGTTGTCTGTGTCGTTGCTGAAAATGCTCTTACGTGTTAGCTAATGTGTTGTTTACTACTTTGTTTTTTCTACTTCTACAACTTAGGTTGTTGTTGCTGTTGTTTCAAATGCATACACACACACACACATACGGAGAGAGACATACACACATACGCACACGCTCGCGCTGACGCACACACAAATACAAACATACATGAAGTTTCATGAAGTCTCTCTAGCCCTGACATGATGAGCGGGTCTAACTTTCCGGGTGACTCAGTAGCTTTGATGAAACAACGGAAGTATATCATCAGCAAGTATGATATTCTTGGGTGTTGCAACGTACTCGTATGGGCCACCTCTGCAGATACCTGAAAAAAAATACACGTGCCGCGTAGGACACGCACATGGATTACACGCAATGAGTGCTTTCAGCAACAACACTATCACGTGCACACGAGATTTCGACAAAAACGCCGCGGTCAAAACAGATGCACACTATTGAACTTGACTATTAGCAGATTTGATGAAGCTATGGCGGTGGAATAGTAAGTATCGACGAGTTGAGCGGGTGCAACTTACCGCAGGTGACTCAATAGTTAAACCGTCAGTGGCCACAGTCGAACGGCAGAACACCGCTGCATGTGGTCGTTGGGACACCTCTGGTCAAACATTCTAGCCAACCTGTGGCTTATGCAATGACTTTAGCATGGGCCGAGTGGCACGGGCAATGGAGTCTTGGGCTAGCATGAAGAGTTCGTTGGAAGTGCGGTCGGTCAATGCGCAAAGTCACAGTTGTTGCGGCCCGCGCGAGATCGCGAGTAGAAACTCTGATTGTGATTCAGTATCAAAGAATAGCTTCGTTTTGATGGTATTCGGTTTTTCCTCCCTACGCGCTTGAACTGGCCACCCAATGCGCCTCTTTGCGATGACATGGCAGATTGGCGCGTGCTCCTGAGATTTCCTATCATGTTGCCTTTGTACTTTACTAAGGCAACGCGGAAGCAAAGCGTGATAACGTCATGCGAGGATGTACGGACGTGCGGTCCGCAACCTCGTGGCAAGTGCAATAAACCTCGTGGCGGAATAACGATGCACTACTTTCCCTCATCCTGATCTACTCCGTACATTCCCATTGAAATCATATCCATGGCGTGGATACGAGGGCTACGTGGATTTGGCGAATTCACGCGAGACAGAGATACTCCGTTTCCATTGGATGACATGTGCGATACAAGACAGAATCTTTGACAGCTGTACCCGGGGAAATAGATCTGTATCACGCTGGTTTGGGAGATGAAACCCTAAATTATTGCTTACAATGCGGGATGGGTATGTTGTATTATATTAAGGAGTGAATTGATTACAAGCCATTTTAGTTTACCTCCGAGATAAGATAATTTCTCCAAAATAGGCATGGGATTCGAAATTACCCGGGTACCCTATCCCCGGTTCCACGCCCTGGTTACCAGCGCCCACCACGTGGAGGTAGAGGTAGGTGCCGACGGGCCTGCGAGCGCACCCCCCTCCGGGGCCGCCGCCGCTGCGCCGCCGGCGGGCGCCGATTGCGGCCTAATTAACGGGAAGATTGTGGTGAAAGTAAGAAAATATGGAGATTATAAACTCAATATCGCGGTTGATCTCAATTGTATTGAAAATCTAAATACTACTCGGCTACACGCACTCCGTAGCGATATACCATCACATATACAGGTATAATGACATATTATTATACGAGTGGCCCGTAGTTCATTTTCCCTGTCGTTCTTTGTGTTTTTGTAATCATATATACACAAACCTTATGTCTCTCACTATGTATTTTTGTAATCCTTTAGATAGTCCATGGAGGCCCATAGTCGAGATATTTATTTTTCACACACAAACACAATCGTCCCGATCCAACAAACACAAACCGCGGTTCAACGAATATGAAACAACAAATAATCATGTAAGGAGTCTGTTCAGAAAATCACCCCGACAACTTATTACTGAGATTAAAGGATGCGCACCGTTGAAATAAAATTACTGACGGGTCAGAAAGTTGTTGGCACCTATTTGACGATAGTCACCTACCCTCATGAGTTGAAGGATGCTCGTTACACAGCTACGTGGGAGATCCGAGTCGGAACTTACGAATTTGCACCTATTACACAACATTCGCATTTCAGCGCTGAAATACGCAACCGCCACCGCAATACGGATTTACGGCATGGACGTTGGATAATTAGGTGGGAGATTTCAATGCGACGACTGGACATACTTTAATGCACAAGGAAGAGGGGGGTGCATGTTGCGGACATACCTTTGAACACTTACTTCGGGCTTGATCTTTACATTTCCGACTTCCCGACTAGCTTTTGCTTTCCGGTTCGCAACGCGTACTTGCGCATAACAACAATCTTTATATTTTCCGACTTCCCGACTAGCACTTGCTTTCCGGTTCGCAACGCGTACCTGCGCATAACAACAACGTGTTTGCACACAATGTACTACGTAAACTGAGACATGCAAGCTCGAGCTGGGATGGGATAGCAACACACTAGAGCTACAACTTCGAAGTAACGGGAACTTGCAGCGGCTAGAACATGTGGCGATGGGCGCAAAACGCACTCCAACGGACCGTTTATTAACGTATTTTACTACATAACATGTAAGCGGGCAAAGTGACAACTGCAAGCTAATGGGGGTGGGGTTCGTTGGCACGACAAGATAGCACTTGGATAAGGTCGCTATAACGGGGCAAGCTACCTCATAGGGTCAACGGCTGGCGATGGGACACAGCGCGCTCCGCCGCTGATATATAGGGTTACGGGAGTGTGGCGAAACAAAACTTTATCGATGCACTTACCTAGCAGCTTCGTCGGGCAGCATCAAGGTTGAATAACAAGAAACACTATTAATCACCGAATAGTATTATCGTGGTGGAGCTACTTGGACAAGTCATCGCAACCTGATGGAGAAGCAGTGCGGCGGAAATAGAGGGAGTCAAAGCGCGAGACCTTGCGATCGCGAAAAGATTTCCGGAAATTTTGAAGTGTCTACATGGTTAGTGGTCGCTATTCATATTAAATACATGCCACGAGCCGGAAAAAGGCGGTGATTCGTGACGGGAGTGGGCATAGTCTATAATCATCCGTACTTTGAATCAACGTATATTGAATTATTGATCCATGCCTCGATGCTTTTGTAGTATCAAAGATTGCATATTGCGTCGTTGGCATCATGAGCAGACAATAATACCGCCAGGTGTGCGAGAATCCGAATCATCAAATCGTGACTAGCTGTCGGACGGTACGATAGCTTGCTAGCTGACGATTGACGAGCCGATGAACAGACGCTCATTCCTGACAAGTGTCGTTTCCCTGGAGGGACTGGATCCGCCATTTTTTTGTTGTGTTCGGATCCATGAGTACTTATTTTTTAGGATCCGGAACTAGTGAGTACCTCTAAAAAAGGGATCCGGATCCCGCGATTACCTGTGATTCTAGGGTTCGGATCCCGCGATTACTTGTGATTCTAGGGTTCGGACCCCGCGATTACCTATGATTCTAGGGTCCGGATCCCGCGATTACCTGTGATTCTAGGGTTCGGATCCAGCGATTACCTGTGATTCTAGGGTTCGGATCCAGTGAGTACCTGTGTTTCCGGTTCCGGAACCGAGTACATGAGTACTTCTAAATTTTTGGTTCCGTTGGATTCGTTGGGTTCGCGATTCCAACAAGTACTCGAAGTACTCATGCAAATTGATACAAATTGCGCATTTTGAGGGAAATTTGTACTGCAAATTCAATTTTCACATCTCTACTAGTTCTATGCGCCTGCTCATGCTTGGATCCCATACAGTAGATTTTGACAGAGGTATCATGAACACCCTATCTGAATTCCCAACAATCTCCTCTTATGTACGTTGGATAGCCGTCGATGATAAGCTCTTCCCTTATCTAGACGGTCTACTACTTCCCGCTTGCCCCGCCATTGTTGCTAACTATAATAGGAGTTGGATGTGGACGGGCAGATTATGGTGGATTTCAAGCGCGTACGCACCGTTTAACTAGCCCTTGGGTGGGCTACAATCGATTCAAGGCTGCGGAATGACAACAATCGGGGCTATTGAGCCAATCCTAGACATGCACCTCAGCAAATTTGCATTGCCAAGTACCTCCCAAAAAAATAGCGTGTCACTTCGGGCCACCACAGAATCGTGAGATACTCGGAATCGTGAGTACTGATTGGGTATCGCGATTCCACATCGTTTTGCGAGGATGAGGTACTCGCGATTACCACGGATCCATTATAGTACGATGAATGTCGGATCCAATGATTACTTACAATAACTGGAACTGGATCCTACGATTACTTACAATAACTGGTACCGGATCCAACGATTACTTACAATAACTGGTACCGGATCCAACGATTACCTGTGATTCTAGGGTTCGGATCCATCGATTACCTGTGATTCTAGGGTCCGGATCCCGCGATTACCTGTGATTCTAGGGTCCGGACCCACGATACCGAGTCCGAACCCGAGTAGTCTCGGGGATTCGCGGAGCCGTAGGATCCGGATCCAATCCTTGGTGAGACATCTGCTCATCTCTCGCCATTTGCACTTCCATTTAACCATCGAGCAGCGATAGAACACAACATGACATATTTGTGACTGCTTTCCGAAGGCCAACCGCCACACTTGATTCGGAGCTCTTTCGTCGACGCACGGTTTTTTGTTGTCGCCTCACTCATTCGCTCGACGTTGATTGATTGATTCGAAATGGCTTCTGCTAGACATGGTCGTTACGTGGTGGTCGTACTTCATATTGGTGGATTTAAAGTTTCCGACATTAAGCTCGTGTTACAACGTGAGCCAAGTTATGGCAAAACTTGGTTCCTTGGTGGTTCGATTTTATCTAACGAAGAGCATGTCAATGCGGTTGTTCGTGAGTTGCATGAGGAAAGTGGCCTCATCCTTACTCCTGACGACTTGACCCTTTTGAGTTACGCACCGGTTCGCGTCGCACTACCTGATGGGCAACAACTCGTCTACGTCTTCTCGGCTTATGTTCGAGTTCCCTATGTGATGACTCACTTACGCACACCTACGTAGCTCGAGCAAACAGTAACAACCAATTCGACTATTAATCATGATGTAAGGCTAGGGATCAAGTGAATTTTGTCGATGTTGATGGTAATGATACTTTGCAACGTCGATGTTGATGGTATTGATATCTTGGATTGTCGATGTTGATAGTTTGAGATGCTGACATCGATGGCAATTTCAGCCGATATTGTCGCCGATGTATCGATATTTTGGACGATATGTCAATACATGGGGCTTAAATAATCAACATTTTACAATTATGTTGATAATTGATGGCATTGATGCGAGCACTACTGCCATCGTGTCGATGTCGATGTCGCAACCCATCAAATCGATGGCACTATCACCCGGTGATGATGATACTATCGACGATGCATCGATGGCTGATCCCTAGCCTTATCATGATGGTTCTTACGTCGTACCGGAGACGATTGACATTGGATGCCGGTCTTTCGCTTACGCCGGCTCAACAAGGATTACTTCCATCTATGAAGCGTAAGTATGAGTTAATTCACTTTGGTTATGTGAGTCAATGGGAGATTTTTCGTCGTGCTTTTTATGCACACCAAGTACTCTATGATGATACGTCAATACCGAGACATCTACTTATGTACCCTCGGTTTACGTATGTCGACTCTGGTCATGTTTGGATGCTTATACGTGGCTACATCAATCAGTTATGTGGACAATCCCCGACTGATTTACGCATGGGAGCCCCATTTCCGACAACCAACTTTGCAGGTATACCCGTTACCCTTACTAAGACTAAGCGTAAGGCTGCAACTAACTCGAAGTTTTAGTTTGGTCGTGAGCCCCGTGAACTTGAAGATTGGCTCGAGGCAAAACCGCAGCGTCTTGTTTTGCTCGGAATTACCGCTGATTCTTACGACGAATTGATATGGGTTACTTCACAGTTATCTGGATTCCTGTACAACAGGTGGTTGAACCGTAAACAACAGGTTGCTATTCCACCTACTTTTGGCATGCTTATCGAGGAGCTTCGTAAGACGCCCATGCTACCCAACATCCATGATGATGCAATTAATGCTATACTAGGAATAACGCAAGGTAATCTGAGTTACGCTACCTACATTGAGCACTTAAATGACTTTTTACGGAGGTCTCGTCAACAGCTGACAACCGACCTTCACTGTGTTCGTTTCATCAATGGATTGGCTAACTTCCAACTACAAACCCACGCCAAGTCACATCGTTCACATATGGGGTATAACCTAAAGCTCGCTGAGCTGCAAAACTTCCTCAACGACATCGTTACTGATTCACCCCATCTGGGAGGTGTGAAGTCAACCGTTGGATCGTCGACATCACATGGACGCGGACAAGCTACCAAAAAGCGCACCTACGAGGACCCTTTAATTGGAGTCTCGAAAATGAAGAAGCGCAATAGTGGTGCTAGTCGTGGCCGAGGACGAGGACGTGGAGGAGGTCAAGGTGGTCGAGGCCGACCTTCTCAAAACAGTGGCCGAATTGACTTAAGTGCCATTGCTGGAGCGTTGACGAGCGGACGCGTAGTGTCGAGGACTGAGGGACTTTACTTCAAGTGCCACAAGAAGGGACACCGTCTTTTTCAATGCCCGGAGCTGAAAGGCAAGGAGGCAATAGGTGCTCCGTCTAAGAAGCAATGATGGTGAGAAGGTTGTTCTACTGACAAAGTGGAGTAGCCGGCTACATTTACTGATCGTCTTGAGACACTGTTAGCTACAGAGGTCGTCGAAGCTCTTTCGACATCTCCATCGGCTACTGTCGCGACTCTTGCGACACATGTAGCAAGTCGTCGTCGTCAGAGCAAGCAAATAGGGAGTCGCAAACATGCAACCATACGTTCGATTGACTGAAAACTTGTTGACTCTATTTTCGAACCTCTGCACGCTTGTTTTGATTTCACTTTGGAGGGATGTGATGATGATGAGGGTCTAAACTCGCACGGTGACTTACCTCACTGTTCACCGAGTGATTCGATTATGGAGAGGGATTTGTCACGAGAACGGGTGTTCATTAATCCACCATGGGAATTAGTTGAAGAGATAGGAAGTCATTTCGAGAGTTGTCGACGTATAGCTCCAACATCTACGATGGCTGTATTTGCTCTACCAAAGTGGGCTAGGTGTCCGGTTGGCTCTTCCTCCCCCGGGCGAGATACTCTTATGTCCCATGTCCTTGCTCCGTATGTTTCTAGCACGTGTCTGATTGCGTTCTGGCCGTCCGTACCCTCATTCGGTGGTTTACGTTGTTAGGGGACCGCCTTTATGAGCAATATGCCGTTACGATAACCCTAGCTAGGCACAATGCATGAGATTGTTTGTCGATAATCGGGTACCGACTAGGGGAGGGGTGGGTCGGACACATGGATCGACTCGCCGCGCAACAAAATATGTTGGGTACGGGAATATTTTCAAAAACCCCCCCGTACCCGGTTTTTCCGGCGGCGGATGATCCTAAGGATCGCCGCCGCCAGGCCGTGTCGCTCCTCCGGCTGCGACCGTCCTTCATCTTGCGTAGCCTTCTGTCTCCCCCCATGGGAGGCGTAACTCAACGGGTTGTCGGTTGCTAGCGAGCTCCATACCATGGTGCTGATTCCCGGTTGTCCGCCACCAACTCCAACACCCTCGTCCCACCGTTGATCCGCCCGCACCCTTCTCTGCCAAAACACATTCCGTAGACATCGTTCCCGCCGGTTAGGGAGAGTATCTCCGAGTATTTAGTTGCGGGAAAAACATATCGGACTCGCCGAGCGGGAGATCCATGTGCTCGTGTACGGATATTATGTTTTTCGAAAACCCTCCGTACATGGCTTCCCGACAATTGTTGATCCCGCCGCGGACCGCAGCTGCCGGTACCTCGTCCAAACCTACCGTTCCCCTACCGTTCCAAACCTTGCACGGCTACGGGGTTACCAGCGGGGCGTGGATTCGACGTTTTTTTTGGGCATTTCGAGTCCTTCGAATCTATTTTTTCATACCCGACATGTCCCCAACCTACAACTCTCGAAGGTGAAGTGAATTGAGAACTGCTTCCAATGTAGGTGAGATGAGTGAAATCTTTAACGCGTGTGTCCCGGTCTACTGAGATACTATGAGTGACAAACACCCACTTGAATTGAAACCTCCCGCCCATAGTCGTGAATGAGTATGAGTCATACAATCGACTCAGGCGAGTCGCGGCCGAGTTTCCGAGTTAGAGTACATAGTGAGACACTCTTCCCGGTGTGACACGAATGCATGATGACATACAAAGTGAGACACTATGTAAAGGAATAAGATCAATTGCAGTCGGATGATTCTGATTTTGCCAAATCCAACTATATCCCATACAACTTGGCAAAACCCTCCGTCGCACAGTGCCCGTCTTTTGTGTGTTGACATGTGTGCTTCAGGGGCACACCACCCTCTGGCACTGTGCTTCATCACCGGGAATTTTATTAGGCCGTGCGAAAATGTTTGCAATTTGCATGTTTTAATGTGAAAGTGATTTTTGGAATCTACATGGCCAGTGTAGATTTCAATCACCGCTTTCACATTAAAGCATGCAGATTGCAAAGTGCATGCATTTGCGATAGACAAAACGGAATATTACAAATTTGATACATTAAGTAGCTCCTCTCCGCTGATATCACGTTCCAAAAAATTGAAAAGAAAGAATAGAATAGAATTGAAAATCACTCCGCTCAAGAAATGTAACGTACCACTTCTGTGGAAGGTGGGGGTTCATCTCGGGCCGTGACACGCCTGCATACAAGGATCGGACTCACCGGGTATCAAACCCGCGACCTTCTACGTATTAGGCGTGCGCTTTACCGGCTCACCGAAAAAGCATAGTTGACATATGTGGCCACATACCACATATGTACCAATCTGCGACACTACCACGGCCCCCCCCGGAGTCTCCCCGGACCGCAGCCCGGCTCCGAAACCAATGTGGAAGGTGGGGGTTCTTCTTGGGCCGTGACACGCCAACATACAATGATCGGACTCACCGGGTATCGATCCCGCGACCTTCTACGTATTACGCGTGCGCTTTACCGGCTCACCGAAAAAGCATAGTTGACATATGTGGCCACATACCACATATGTACCAATCTGCGACACTTCACAATGTCCTTGTCTCTCTGCGAATTTTAAATAAAGAAAGCGAAGTCAGTACACATAAAGAAAAGTTGAGTAAACACATGAAGAGAGCATGATTAGAGCGAAGCCATTATGTTTCTCACCTTATTAGTGTATCAGTGTAGATTTCAACCACCGCTTTCACAGTCAAACATGCAAATTGCACAGTGCATCCATTCGATAGAAAAGTGTAGTGAGAGTCAATGGTTACAAATTCAGCATCCGATGTAAAAATCATCCGGACGTGAGATATGAGCGGTTTATGTTGTGTCGGGTGCGAATTGCATGGGAATTGGTAGTATCCCCGACAATGGAAAAAGCAACAACAAGTCCGCTACAACTGAATCCACCATCGCAATTCCGCTCAATATCAAGTCCTTGAATGAACCTCGAGGCTGTCCGAAATTGCATAGCATGTGGTGCTGCATCAGTTTTCCTGAGCAGTTTATGCTGCATGCTCATCCGATATCTGAGAACAACGCGCCGGGCAGCACACACACACACACACACACACAAACACACACACACACACACACACACACACACACACACAGACACACACACGCACGCACTCAGTGCTGTCCGAGACATGCCGTGTATAGCATCATGTGCACACGGCGACTCGACAATCATCGTCGGGGATAGCAATGTTATAATCCTACTCTACACGTCACACAAAATACACGAAGTAAAGGCTAATGCTCTTTCCATAACGCCTAGCTGTTAATTATCGAAGCTTCTGTTTTCCTAGTTGATGCAAGATACACAAACAAACACACACACACACACACACACACACACAAACACACACACACATCGTTGCTGCTTCTTCTCTTATTTGTGTAGCTAAACTTGTTCTTTATTCATTATGCTTCTAATACAACATGTATTAAAGACGCTGCTATTGTTTTGTTGATGTACATACGCGCGCGCAAACACACCGATATAAACACAGAAATACATACACACACGTGCATGCGCACACACGCACACGCAAATTATGTAAGTTGTCTGTGTCGTTGCTGAATATGCTCTTACGTGTTAGCTAATGTGTTGTTTACTACTTTGTTTTTTCTACTTCTACAACTTAGGTTGTTGTTGCTGTTGTTTCAAATGCATACACACACACACACATACGGAGAGAGACATACACACATACGCACACGCTCGCGCTGACGCACACACAAATACAAACATACATGAAGTTTCATGAAGTCTCTCTAGCCCTGACATGATGAGCGGGTCTAACTTTCCGGGTGACTCAGTAGCTTTGATGAAACAACGGAAGTATATCATCAGCAAGTATGATATTCTTGGGTGTTGCAACGTACTCGTATGGGCCACCTCTGCAGATACCTGAAAAAAAATACACGTGCCGCGTAGGACACGCACATGGATTACACGCAATGAGTGCTTTCAGCAACAACACTATCACGTGCACACGAGATTTCGACAAAAACGCCGCGGTCAAAACAGATGCACACTATTGAACTTGACTATTAGCAGATTTGATGAAGCTATGGCGGTGGAATAGTAAGTATCGACGAGTTGAGCGGGTGCAACTTACCGCAGGTGACTCAATAGTTAAACCGTCAGTGGCCACAGTCGAACGGCAGAACACCGCTGCATGTGGTCGTTGGGACACCTCTGGTCAAACATTCTAGCCAACCTGTGGCTTATGCAATGACTTTAGCATGGGCCGAGTGGCACGGGCAATGGAGTCTTGGGCTAGCATGAAGAGTTCGTTGGAAGTGCGGTCGGTCAATGCGCAAAGTCACAGTTGTTGCGGCCCGCGCGAGATCGCGAGTAGAAACTCTGATTGTGATTCAGTATCAAAGAATAGCTTCGTTTTGATGGTATTCGGTTTTTCCTCCCTACGCGCTTGAACTGGCCACCCAATGCGCCTCTTTGCGATGACATGGCAGATTGGCGCGTGCTCCTGAGATTTCCTATCATGTTGCCTTTGTACTTTACTAAGGCAACGCGGAAGCAAAGCGTGATAACGTCATGCGAGGATGTACGGACGTGCGGTCCGCAACCTCGTGGCAAGTGCAATAAACCTCGTGGCGGAATAACGATGCACTACTTTCCCTCATCCTGATCTACTCCGTACATTCCCATTGAAATCATATCCATGGCGTGGATACGAGGGCTACGTGGATTTGGCGAATTCACGCGAGACAGAGATACTCCGTTTCCATTGGATGACATGTGCGATACAAGACAGAATCTTTGACAGCTGTACCCGGGGAAATAGATCTGTATCACGCTGGTTTGGGAGATGAAACCCTAAATTATTGCTTACAATGCGGGATGGGTATGTTGTATTATATTAAAGAGTGAATTGATTACAAGCCATTTTAGTTTACCTCCGAGATAAGATAATTTCTCCAAAATAGGCATGGGATTCGAAATTACCCGGGTACCCTATCCCCGGTTCCACGCCCTGGTTACCAGCGCCCACCACGTGGAGGTAGAGGTAGGTGCCGACGGGCCTGCGAGCGCACCCCCCTCCGGGGCCGCCGCCGCTGCGCCGCCGGCGGGCGCCGATTGCGGCCTAATTAACGGGAAGATTGTGGTGAAAGTAAGAAAATATGGAGATTATAAACTCAATATCGCGGTTGATCTCAATTGTATTGAAAATCTAAATACTACTCGGCTACACGCACTCCGTAGCGATATACCATCACATATACAGGTATAATGACATATTATTATACGAGTGGCCCGTAGTTCATTTTCCCTGTCGTTCTTTGTGTTTTTGTAATCATATATACACAAACCTTATGTCTCTCACTATGTATTTTTGTAATCCTTTAGATAGTCCATGGAGGCCCATAGTCGAGATATTTATTTTTCACACACAAACACACACACACACACACACACACACACACACACACACACATTCTTCTCTTTCATTATGTATTTTTGTAATTACGAACACACACCTTGCGTGTCTCACTCTGCCTTTTTGTAAGCTCAGAAATAATGCTCCTGTACCCATCGTAGCGCTGCGCAGTAGTTAAAGACGTGTCGTAATCCCAATCCCGATAAGTGCACATATACACCCAGTCGATTCTTTTTCCAAAAAAAACAATCGCTTTTGTAGTAGCGACTATCAAAACCCAATCGAGCTGATGATTAGTGGAAAAACCGACGGAGGCACACAAATAGACACACAAACACACGAACTCACACAAATTTTGGGAAGAAAATGTGGCCGGGTTTAGGGTTTAGGGTTTGAACACCCCTACCGGTAGGACAGGGTATCGGCAGCAAATTCAGATATTTTCGGACGCATTTTTCCCCGTTCCATTTCTTGCGCCGGCGGGCGGGTCTTGCTTGAATCCATTTTACGATGTAAGTGGTAAAGTACAGCGCTACAGCTGTCGCAGGTATTTCTGCCGGGTTACAAGGAATGAGGATGATGGGATGGAGGTTATGTCTATTTACAAAACGCAGCCGCCCCCCGCGACCTGTAATGCTCTACAGCCCCCCCCCGCGACCCATCAGTTCACTCAGCTCCCATTCGTCCCCTGCCACTAGTCAGTTGCCAGCAGACGTCAAACAGCCCAGTTTCCATTGGAGAAGGCCTCCAGCGCGATGTTTTCACTACTATAGAAAAAAAACGCCAGCCTGCCGGGCTCCGAATCGAGCCGAGGCCGCTTTTTCTTTCTGCTCGTCGCACCCCCTCCGTCCTCGTCACCGCCGTGCTCAGATCTTGACGTCACTACGAGGCTCGCGCTAGAACGCCACTTGCGCGAATTTAGACCGAGGACGTCAGCAATCATCAGAAATAATGGGGTGCAAGTGCGGCCACGGATCCAAGTGGGCGGTCTGTGCCGACTGCGTCTGCGTAAAGCGAAAGGTTCGTCGCAAACAGATACTCGGCCCTCCTTCCGCATCACTTAGTCACAGCCATCCTCCCCGTCGAGCGTACTTGCCGCCAGGGTTGAAGCGAACGTGTATGACACCATCTTTCTGTCTGCATCCCTTCCCGTAGGTGGCTTGCGGTTCGGATTGTCACTGCGCTTCCGCCGGAGTGACGTGCGTGAACCCCTTCAACCCGCCCCCGTCCGCGCCGCCCCCGTCTGCCGCGCAGTTGTCGTCCGCGTCTCAGCAGCTGACATTCCCAACCCAGCAGTCACAGGTGCGTTCGCCCCTCCCTCCTTCCTTTTACGGTCCATGCATTCCAACATAGCCGATAATATTTGGAATCTTCCACGGCAGAGGGGTGTTGAGACGGGCATCAGGTCGCGCCAGACGGTGGCGGGGTCGTGCTGAGGTGAAAGGCTCGGAGGCGCTCACCATCACGAGGCACGTACGGGTAGTGAAACAAAGTAGCCGGTACTCTTGTGTCTCAATTAGCAACTTCCTCGAAATATTGAGATTTTCAATGTAGCATTGTTGTATCATTGTCGGACGATTTGTGATTTTGTGATTTGCTATTTTGAGAATTATAGATATATTGGGCCGTTGATAGTATGTTACTTGTTCTGTACGGTGTCCAAGGCCTTATTGTATCAGCTGAGGAAAATAATTTAGTTACCTACGAAGCAATTATTACATTAGCTCGTCTTTTTCCGCAATCTTCTTTCCCCGCTAACACGGAGGGCAATGCCGAAGCTGATGTGGCATGCCCCCCTGTTCCTCGGGCTTAGGCCTGTGGGGGGTTTTTCCTCCTTGCTTTTTCCTATTTGCTTGGCGGTTTCCACTGCTTTTTCGTGTCAGGAAGTTTATCAATTTCCCCGCCATGACGAACACAGTGCTGAAGTGTTCAGAAAAATATGCGGCTTATGTATTAGGGTTCTGGATTTCGACGTTAGGGTTTGTAATGGAATCTGTGCGATCGACGTGTCGTCTTTATTTATTGAGTACCTAACGCTTAAAAAGCGCCACCAAAGAAAACGACAGATGGTCGTAGCAGTCCCTAACCCTTCTTTCGAGATAACCTACGAGAAAGAAAGGGTACTGCTGCGGGTAAGACACCCACCCAGTGGAAAGGAAGGCGGGTACAGTTTAATCCACGGATTTTACTTACAAAATAATTCCTTCTGTATCTTTCAGAAAACAAATATTAATTAAATCGCAGCCTATCATACCATATCGCCACTGACTTGTAATGCCCACCCCTCAGGCCCTACACTACCCTGCCCCCTTGGTCCAGCACCATGGCAGCCTCGTGGCGGTGTCCCCCGCCGGACCTAGCAGCGCCGACCGGCTGCAAGAGGACTTGCGCCACGACTTTGAGCGGTTGGTGATGCTGATGACCGCGAGCCGGGACTCGCTCGCGTTCGGGACCGAGAATCAGGGCGTCTACGCGGAGATGCACCGCATGATGTTCAGCGGCGTGGACAAGGTGCGTGCGGCCCCCACAAATGTGAAGAACAACACAGCGCGTTAAACAAGTTTTCAATTGCCGCGACAGAATAGCGAACCCTCAAAGAGCTCGTACTCTTAATTTTTGTTAGATTTGTTTTATCTGAATTGAAGTGTACGACCGCGCAGTGCATGTCTACATACCTTTATGGCCCCCTTGCCAGTTTTGTGCCGCCCAATCGATTGTGTATCGTCCCTTTCATTTTGGGGGATGGCTCTCTTATTTTTTAATATTACTTTGTTTGAGGTAATCGTTGTCCTCAAAAGAAGTTTCGCTCAACTACATTTGTTAAACGCGTTGTGGGTCTGGAGCTATTGCTGTGCGTACCCTCACCTTCCTTGCCCCTCGCATACCCACGTCCCTTGGCTCAGTGTCACACCCTTGCTGTTGGGCCCTCATTCCCAAACGGATTTCCCATTCAGTCACTCTAATTTCCAAACATCATTTTACTGCCACAATATATATCCTTCCAAGCTTAACGGCACTTCAATAAAGGTTATCTGCCTTTTCCTCCATTTACTTTATACGCAGTGTTAGCGCACAGTGCATTCCCCTGCCCATATTGTCATGCTCTCTCTTGAAGTGCTCATGGAATCATACTCAGGAGGTATCTGACGCCAGTCCCGCCTGTTATTACCTCTTCTGTGTGTCTAACTTAGTCATGCTCCAGCGCCAGAGGCTCCCCCACACCTCCAATTCGCGTACTATCTCGTGTGAGCTTCCTCATTATCTTCCTCATTTTATTGTGTTGCCAAAATGTAATGTCGTTTCTGCCATTTCGATTCGAGCAAAACCCTGAATTTGGTTTTCATATGCCTCAACACAATACGACGCCTACATTCATGTTGCGTTCATAAACTGTTGTCACACACCAAAAGTTAAAAAAAAATGAACCCTAACCGAAATAATACCCTAGAAACTGCGAATAAGGTTTATGTCCTCACGGCAAACGCTGCTCCCGTCGCGTCGCAGCTGCTGCAGGCCGGGCGCCACCCCATCAGCGGGTGGCAGATGCTGCAGTGCAACGAGGGGTCGCAGCAGCTGCAGCACATGCTGGGGACGCTGCTGCACAAGGCGGAGCTGCGAACCCTAAGGCTGGAGAACCCGCAGGCGATGCAGTGGCGCGTTCACCCGGACGTGCAGGAGGCCATGCTGCGCGACTTTTTCGTCCGCCTGCACGAACGCGTCAGGCCCACCTAAGCAGCCCACCCTCGTCTCGCCAGAAAAAAAAAGTCAGTTTGTACGTGTTCTACAGCTGACTAGGCTTAAATAGGGTCTATAAACCCTGTTTATTTTGTGTCAAGCCCTACCACACATTGACGGGAGCTATAGGGGTTTTCAGCCGTCCATGTCAGGGACGTCCGAGAGCGGCATCTTGACGAGCGCGGAGAGGATGGGCACCGCGCTGTCGCCGTTGATCATCACGATGCGAAGGTCGTCAGTGTACTGCGCCGATGGGTCGCGGCACTCCAACTCCACCTCGAAGCTGTACTCCAGCTGCGGCACCAGCAGCGGCACCACGATCTGGAGCCCCACATCACATCGACGGCAGGGTGCGGGGAGCAGCGGTGGTGAGTCGGCGACACGAGCGCGGGCGTCACACTACAAAATAAGCGCCTCGAATGAAACCCTAATAACACCCTAAATGATTAACTGTCAATAATTTCGTTGGCATATTTCAATCACCCAACTGCCCCCCCCCCCTCTCTTCGTTCATTCCGCACCAAACAACAGCAACGCTGACATGCAAATCGGACAAATAACACTCAGGGATATCATATACGAGGGGCATTGCAGTTAGGGCTTCGGGTTAAGTGGACACAAACACCGCAAACTGTGGGTTACCGCCGCACCGCTGCCGCAGCGGGCGGCCCCTGCAGCGGTCGGGGATAAAAACCGAGGTGTGTAAGGAGTGTTTTGTGGAGAGGGGGACATCCTAAGCGCATGTTCAGCGACAGCACACGCCGTGGCAGGGTGTACTTTCCAATATTAAACATATGATTGAAGATATCAATTTATGGAAACGTTTCAATTAAAAACATATTGGTTCGATATTTACCGTCAGTTTGTACGTAGAATCAAAAGAAGAAGATCCGCATGAGACAGGGAACAGGGACAGGGAAAGTGGGAGGAGAAACAAAAGGGCAAGAGTGTCAAAGAGGATCACAGTTTGTGCGTCGCATAAGAATAATAGCAAAGACGCACACGAAATATAATAACCAACGGCTAAGCGCTGAATGTGCCGTGTCGTCATTTTGATTGTACATATGGAATACTACATAGTACCTCACGGTATCCTACTACAATAGTTTGCAAAAATCTGTGCGTGTGTGTGTGTGTGTGTGTGTGTGGTATCAGTCTGTCTGTCGGTGTTTCCCCTATATCATCAGCTCGATTGGATTCGGTACTACAAATGCGATATTTTTGGTTTGGAAGAAACAAACAGATGGAGTGTGGGGCACAAATTGGGATGGGGATTGGGATAAGTCTTTAACTACTGCGAATCGCTACGATGGGAACAGAACCTTAACTATTTAAGTGATTACAAAAATACATAGCGACAGAGACACTGTGTATGCATTATTACAAGACGCGCGAGGTGTGCAATGCAGAGTGAGAGACACATTGTGTGATTATAGAGATACACATACTCAATCTGTGTGTGTGTGTGTGTGTGTGTGTGTGTGTGTGTGATACAGAGTGAAAGACAGAGTGTGTGCGGATGGGCGGGCGTGTGCGATGGCAGCAGAAAGGCATTACTTATGCACGACTACAGGCTGCTCGTGTTATTTAATTAACATCGTGGATAAAATATACAGGTGAGCAATAGACTGATGCAAAGTACTATATCAACGAATGAGACTAATAATTCAACCCTTATTAATTGTCACTGGAAGCGCCATTTTGGCTGCCGTCACTGTGGGCACAACAGAGGTGTCGTGGGTTGGTGAGGCGGGAAATAAGGGGCGGGGGCACGCAGGCACCTGGTTTCGCCGCGCCCAGTAGAGCTTATCATTGTAAGTAAGCATTACGGGCATGTTGATGACGGGCTTGGTGCCCGTGTTCTGCAGCTTCATCTTGAGCACAAAGCTGGGCCCCAGCCCCGTCACGTCCGCCTGATAAACAACCACAGGGCAGCAACCGTCTTTTCTGTCCAAGCGAGCATGCGGCCACCGTAAATAATTGTAGGCAGTAAACGTACATCTCCAAAAACATATTTGTAATAAATCTGCATTCGCGAACAGCACAATTGCGTTTTCCCCCCTCAACGATACATTTCGCAAAAGGTATACGAATAACCTCTGGAGGCATGTGCCCCCCTGAATGAAAGTGCTCGCTGCTCTCAATTCCAAGAGAACCTAAGAATCCACAGAATTGCATGTTTTCATGGAACAATCAATTCAAATGCACATACAATTGTAATCCAGATTGACTTCTGTGGCACGTGTCCTCATGTTCTATCGGGGCTAATTCATGATAATACCATGTTCGAATTAAAAAATATATATATAAGTAAATGATCTGATGGCGCCCATCTTCCTAGCGTGACTGTGCTTAGTTCGATGATCGGCTTCATCGCGCGATGGGTTTATTTATGTTTTTCGGTTGTTCAAACCCCATAAGATCCCTCTCTTTCCCATGTTCACCTTCGTAAGGTGCATTTCGTTAACCCCAATGGAAGACCCCCTTCATCATCCATCCGGCGATTGGAAAAATGAAGAGGTGTGTTAAGTCAATACATATAATACACATTAGCAGCGAATTATGCCCTATTCTCGTATCAGCAACGCCTGGTCCAATTGACATGGTGTGTTTTTTCCGTTCCGACATTATCAGAGGACTGATGACTATAACAGACAATCTCATAATATCAAATGAAATGAACGACTGGTATAAACGAACATTAATCGAAATGTGTATGTAAGTAAGAGCTCGCACCCACTGGGCAATGTGAGGAGCTGGGGGAGGACGTAGTTAGGGGTCTAATATGAATAACTCCAAAACCTCAGTCGAGTGGCTATAAAATGACACCGCCACTAAAATGTACAGGCTGAGGAAAACAAAAGCAAATCATACACGCGAGGAAGAGCAGAGGTTACAAAGAGCCCTGAGCAAACCATGGGAGCATTTGCAGGCGCATACCACAACGGAGCCATTCAAATTAGTCGGAAACATAACGTTTACTGAATCTTATAAATGACAGACACAACCCAGTTTCAAAGTAAACCAACTACATTTATAAAAGTGCCGTTAGAAAAGAATAAATCACTCCGTCACCTAGTCCCCCATCCTCTAACATAATCCTCCATCCCCCATCCTCAACCAGGCAACGACCTCATTCCTTCAAGAAAATTAAGCTGAAATTCTCTTCATTATTTGCATTGGATATTCTTCATTGTCCTTTCGGCCTTTTATGTTCAAACGATATCCAGGGGGGGGGGGGGAGGGGGGGACTTTATTCACTATTTCGGCACAGCCACGGCTGAGGTGCGCGCAGCTGCGAGGGTTCACCTTCAGTCGTAGGGACGCGCCGGTGGTGTACGACATATTGCCCTGCCCGTCCGTCAACACCTGCCGAGCAATACACAGAAAAAATATAGCTACACCAGAAAGCACACAAACTTGCACACACACACAAACACACACACGCTCACACAGACACATGCACACACACACACATGCACATGCACACACACACATATATAATCACACATACACACACTTACACACACACTTACATACACACTCAAAAACATATAATTAGACACACATACACCCCCCCACACACACACACACTCACACACATCCGCACTGCATCCTCAAAGCAATCACTCCGCATGCCAACCGCGGCAGCTGTGCGGCACCTTGACGTACGCCCTCGCGGTGGTGAGGCGCAACTTGCAGAGGTCGCGCTGGAAGACGCGGTGCATGTCCACCGCCTGTTCCCGCTCCCGCTGCGTCTGCTCCACATACTGTTTGGTCTTTTTGGGGATGTTAAGCGGGGTGTCCTGCTCCGTGGGCGGACCCAGCGCGCCTCCCGACACGTCCAGCTTGGCATTTCGAGGAAGAATCTACTCAACACGTAAAAACGCACCTTAGTCAAGCTAACTAAAGAAATCCTCGGTCAGTATTGTCGCCTTCTGCACCGTCTGAGCATACGGCGTCTAATAACGACCTAATACGGCCCAATCACTCCAAGATACACACAACTATAACTTTTTCGGAAGTCCGTCCGTCGGGTCAATGCGAGTGAGTGAGTGTGTGTGTGTGTGTGTGTGTGTGTGTGTGTGTGTGTGTGTGAGAGAGAGAGAGAGAGAGAGAGAGAGAGAGAGAGAGAGAGGGAGAATGTGTGTGTGTCTGTGTGCACATGTGTGTGTCCATCCGTCTGTCTATCCCTGTTTGTGTCTACTACCCTACGCTACATATCATCAACTCATATTGATTTTACATTGCCAAAGCGACCATGTTATTTAAATGATACAAGCGCTCATGATAACCCCCGCCCCGTTGTGTATGAGTAACTGCTCAGGCGTTATAATAACTCAAAAGACATCCAAGCCACGCCTCCTTACAACACAGCCCCTACCTACTCGAACAACACTATGACGCCATGCCATCCACTGTCTCGCCATATCACAACGATGACGAGAAATCCATAATACCCCTGTCTCTCTCACACAAAAACAGACACACACACACACACACACACACACACAAACACACACACACACAGACACACACACACACACACACACACACACACACACACACACACACACACACACACACACACACACACACGCGCGCGCCCGCGCGCGCACACACACACACACATACACACGCCAGCTTTCGTTTTCTCATGCATACACGCACGCACACACGCAGAGATAAATGTATCATCATCAGTACAGCCGCGCACCTTGATATCGAGCGCCCCGTTCTTGAGGAAACTAATGAGCGTGTTGTCCTCGCGTCCGTAGCGCCCGAAGTGGAGGACGCGCACAGGGGAGGGCGTTGTGTGCACCGCAACCAGGTGCTTCTCGTTGTACAGCCGAACCTCGCCTGACGCGGACACCATTGGTAACGATTCCATCAGTGTAAAAGAAAAGAAAGAGAGAGGATAAGCGGGTAATGCGAGTTCTCCCCTGCATCTACGTCCCCTCTTCGACGCTCTAACCCTTTTCAGCAAAATGCTTCATTCGTATGATAATATCGTCATCCCGTCCCAGTTTCATTTCATCTCTAACGCCACAACATCAAACACATGCTCAGGGTTTCAGGGATTAACGTTTACGCAGGGTGAGGGCTCAGTGTGCACGGCGCGTATGGGCTGCTGGACTGGATCCGTGAGGGGTGGGAAATTGGAGAGAGAGAGAGAGAGAGAGAGAGAGAGAGGAGAGAGAGAGAGAGAGAGAGAGAGAGAGAGAGAGAGAGAGAGAGAGAGAGAGAGAGAGAGAGAGAGAGAGAGAGAGAGCAGAGAAAGCAGACGGTTGGTTGCACCATTTGCGAGAGCAGCGGTGAATATCGTCTGCAGCTTCTGCCCCGTGCTGACGGCCTCCAGCGCCACCAGCGCCGCGGGCAGGTAGATGCTATAGTTCTTCCTCCCCTTCATCTGGTACTGGTGGATGGTGTTGTTCATGCAGCCGATCATAATTTTTTTGTTGTTCCGCAACAGCCCCACGCATTGCGCCTCTAGCTCGATCACCGCAGTCTGCAGCTCCCCGTTCTTCAGTTGGTACACCTGCAGCAAAGGACAACGGGGAGAAGGAGAGTAATATCACTGAGGGAGTGGTTATCATTCTATCTATCTAGAAGGGGAGGGGGGGGGCTAAACAGCGGAAAGGGGAGGATGCATAATATGAAACAATCAGCCGGCGGGGGCGGGAGGGGGGGCATGTCAGTGTTTGATTCCACTGCAGCGACTTGTATGCGCTGCAAAATGATTTGCAAATGACGACACACTTTTGGTGACATTACATGAAAATAGATCGTAGAATCTACGTGACACCAAACTACATCAATACTACGTACATTATGCGTCATTTCGTTGCATTGTGATATCCTATTTCATTGCATTTTCCCTACATTGTTAGTGGATTAAATTGTATTGCAGTTCAGTGCGGTGGATGTCATTGTACGGTTTTGCACTGCTTTGCATTGATTTGATTTGTTCTTGTTGACTTTTTCTATCTTGTTCCATTTCATGTTTGGATTGTAGTGCTATTGCATTGCAAATTTCTGCGTTGTGTTTGCATTGCATTATGTTTTGCCTATTTTTCGAACTGTTCTCCATTTATTGTAGATTTTATGTTTTGTTTGACATTCAATTGCAG
>JAPMLY010002312.1:0-63018 GCA_026401115.1 Tetraselmis chui | reverse complement strand
TACAAATATCCCTCAGCCCCGAAATGTACTGCATCATCATCTCAACCAACGGCACCGTCACCATTCCATTGACCCACACATACACCCACAGAGGCGCTCTCACTCACTCCACTTGCACCCTCAACATCACTCCCCACCACTACTCCACCTTCGGAAAAGTCCGTCTCTCAGACCCCATTTTCACCACCTCCCCCTCTCCACCTCCCCTCACAATCACAAAACGTAACACCCTCCACCGCAACCCCCCCGCCCTTCTCCTTCAATGGTCCAGACACCTCACTGACAATCACATCCCCAGTCAATGGCACATGGAACCCTCTGACTTCCAACTGCAAGAAGACGAGGACTTACCCCTCGACCTCTCCTCCCTCCTGGAAATTCAACTCTCCACCACCCCGGCCCTCTCATCCCACGACACATGGCCCCTACACCAACCCACAGCCTCACATCCCACCTCCACCTCCTCCTACCACGCCCACCCCTCCCCCCACCCTCCAGCCCCCCCCTCGGTCCCTCAGCCCAATATTCACCCCTCCCCTCTCCCCATCATCACAGAAGACTCCTCCGAACCCATGGACTCCTCTGCCTCACCACCCCTCCCCCTCCCCCACAAGCAACCCCCCCCCATCTCCCCGACCCCCCAAGCCCCACTCATAACCTCACCCCACCTCCCACCCTTTCCCACCACCCCACCCTCCCTCCCCCAGCACCGCCCTCATCATCAGACTCCCCTCCCCGCCCACGCCCCCCCACAGACCCCTCACTCGGACCCGCACCCCAGCAGGAGTTACTAAACCCTCTCGCCCCTCCCGCAAGCAACCCTCCCCGTCGTCCCCAACCCACGTCCCCCCGCACCCCTCCCTCACACCCCACCATGCCCTTCCTACTTCATCACACCTTCCCGACCCCAATCCCCCCTTAACCAAGGACACCCCCCCCCTGCCGCCCCAGCCCACCACCCCCTTCCATCCGGCTCACCTGAGGACGACGAACTCGACCTCGACGGCTATTCCGACCAGCCGGAGGACGACGCGGAGCCCTCAGACACCCTACCGGCCTACGCCGACTCCCCCAGTGCATGCCACCCCCACATGTCACCCCCGGCCAAACAGGCCGACTATCATCATTAGGTCCCCTCAGAACGAATCAGAGGTTAGACCCCTATTACACACATATTTCATCGCCACAGCCCCCCCGGACCAACACTACATTCCCCCCTCTTTCGACCCCCGGTCCTCCGTGTACTCCCTACACACTCTCCTCTGGAACCACACCTTCCGCTCCGCCCCCCTCCCACAGGGGCGCCAACACTTCCTAGAAGCTTTAAAACCCCCCACACCGCCCTCTCCCCCTCAACTCCCTCCCCCTACCCACCCCATCCCCCCCTCCCCTCCTCTTCTCCCCCCTCCCTTCCAACCTCCACCCGTAGAATGCCCCCCCGATGACCCCCCCCGCACCACCCCCTCCCTCCCCTCCCCCATCCTCCCACACCACACATCCCAACCGCTACACTTCATCATCCTCAACACCCGCGGCCTACACACTTCCATTATGGATGTTGAACACCTCTCCACCTCCCACCAACCGGACGTCCTAATCCTCACCGAAACCAACCACGACACCCATAAGTCCCGCTGGCGCATAGCCCTCCCCCAATACCACCTCAAAAGCTCCCGACCTTGCTACTCAACTATGCCCCTACCCAACGCAGGCGTTCTCTTCGCGGTCCGCCGAGCCTCATTCCAGTCTGCCACTGTCCTAACCCCGCCCCCCCACCTCATCCCCCATATCGCCGGACTCAGGCACCCCTTACCTCCTTATAGGTACTTATATGCCCCAGCTCTACACCCCCCAACTGACCCGCCTCTACGCAGAAGTTGCAGCTTGGGGCCTCCGCCTCGCGGACGACCACCCGCAACACCGCACCCTCTGGGGAGGGGACTTCCAATCGACCACCAACACATGTACAGGACACCCTGCCTTCACCTCCTTACTCAAATCCCACCTCCACCCCCTCCACGACCCCATCCCTACCTTCCCCCGCAGCGGGGGCTGCCTTGACCACTGGCTCACCACGCCTCCTTCGCCTATCACCCTCCCACCATCCTCTTGCTCGATATTCCCCCCCCCTCCCACTTTACTGACCACTCTGCAATCCACCTCGTCATTCCCGCCCCCTTCTCCCTCATGGCACACCCCCCCCCCCTCCCTAAACCCACCCCCATACACATCACACAACGCGCAAACTCACCTTTCGACTTCCCCTCACGCCCGACCACATAAAAGCGTACCAATCCAGCACCCCCGACCTCATCAACCAAACGGCCGCCCTCCACGCAGAAATACTCAACACCTCACACACCTCAGCCTCCCCCAACACCCTCGACACCCTAGCCTCACGATTCACCACACTCCTCTCCCAACACATGAACCACGCAGCCACAGTTTGGCCCCTCCTCCCCGCCAAGAAACCCCGCCCACCCCAAGCGTCCCTTGACCCTACTTGGCTAACAAATAAAACACGCACTCACATACTCAAACTCCGTAAATGCAGCAAAAACAACGGCTCCCTCCCCATCGCCCAAGCCCTCTTAAACACAACCGAATATCTCACCCCTGACGCCATCAAACAACAATGCCAAGCACGCATACGCCAGCTCCTTCACGCCACCACCACGGATAAGATAAAGAAAATAAAAACTCGAGCCAATGAGGCCTACGACACCTGCCCCAAACTCTCCCACCGCCAATTGAAAATTAAAAGCGGCCTCCTACCCCCCCCCGGCGCCGCCTCCACCCTCCACCGCATTACCAAACCCGATAAAACCACCGCATCCTCTCCCTCAGCCGTCATTGACGCGGTACACTCTCACTTCGCCAGCGAACTCGGCTGCGCCACCCCACACGAACTACCCACCCCCCCATGGGAACTCCCCGACAACCCCGACAACTTTACCATCGAACCCCGCGGTGACCCCTCTCTCACCCTTGCCGACATGATTACCCGCGACACTTTCGATAAAACCCTCAACTCGCTAGGCACCGGCAAAGCCCTAGGCCCCGACGGTATCCCCAATGAAATAATCAAATTCCTACCACCGGCAACCCGCTCCGCCCTCTTCTCTCTCCTCTCCCTCCTCGCACACAAATCCTACACCCCTCCTGATTGGTGCCATAGCACAACATGCCTCCTACATAAAAAATGCGACCCCTCCCTCCTCGACAACTACCGCCCTATCGCCCTCATGAATAACCTCCTTAAACTATGGACAGCACTAATCAAAGATGCAGGCTCGAAGTACGCCGAAACCCACGGCATTCTCAGCGACCAACAGGACATATTCCGACAACACAGCAGTATCCACGACGCCCTCTCCTCCCTCATTATGACAATGGAGGACGCGAAACTCCACAACAAAGACATCTACGTCATGTACGCGGACTTCAAGGGCGCCTTCAACGCAGCAGACCACCGCATCATGTTCAAACACATGAGACAACTCGGTATGCCCCCCACCTTTGTCGACACATGCGAACACCTCTACGGGGTCTCAACCACAGACTATATTACACCACATGGCCCCACCAATTCTATAGACATTAATCGCGGAACCCTCCAGGGCGACACCCTCTCCCCCTTTCTATTCACCCTCTTCCTTGAACCCTTCCTTCGCTGGCTCACGGTGGGAAGCCGGGGCTACCGCCCTGGACCCCCCGCTACTAACGTCGACCCCACAGAACCCACAGCCACATACCCAGGACACGGCTTCGCCGACGACCTCAGCCTCGCCACGGGCTCGACCCCCAACATGACCATCCAACTCAGAAAACTCTCCCTCTTCAGCGCCTACACGGGCATGACCGTCAACATCCGCAAATGCTGCATCACCGGCGCCCTCTGGCGCACAGGCAACGCCCTCACCCTCGCCAACACTACCCTCCTCGCATCCCGCCTGCAAACTCAGTTCATCTCCCTAAACTCCACCCCGGCCCCCATCCCCTCCATTGGCCCCAAGGACACATACCGCGTCCTAGGGGTAGAGCTTAACACCTCCCTCACCTTCACCAAACACTGGCAAGAACTTAAACGTACCACTGCATCCCTCATCACCTCCCTATCCACCTCCCCACTAACACAATCCCGCAGAATCAGGGTCATCCGTGGACTCCTCATCGGCAAGCATTTCACCCTCCAGCTCGGCCTCTTCACCGACTCCCAACTCGACACTCTCGAAGGACAAATCTGCCGCGCACTCCGCTCCGCCGTCTCCTCGGTACGTAACCTTCCCCGCACCGGCCTTCACCGCCCTACATCAGACCTCGGATACGGCCTCCCCTCCCTCAAAGCCCACGCCGCACAACTCACAGTTTGCCACCTACATAAAATCATGAACAACTCAGGCTATAGAGGCCACATGGCCCGCGCACACATACGCACACTATCCACCACGTACTCCCACTGGCCCTCGGAATCCATCATGTCAACCTGTTACACCCCACCCACACTCAAGTGCTTAGTCAGAGCTCAACGCGATGCGGGCACCCTATTCCACAACATCCCTCCACTCTCCCTCACCAACCCTATCGCCTCCACAATCCGCGCCCACTTCACCACTCAAGACAACGCCCTCCTCGCCTCACTCTGGGACAAAGCCACACACATCACCGACCCTCACACATATAGACAAGCCTACTGCGATTTCCCCCCCCGCAACACACACGCCTCCCTCCTACCCCGCCTCACCCCCCTCTGGAAAAATATCATCACCTCGTGGCCACAAGTCCTCCTCAGAGCCACCTCATCCTCCTTCATCCTCAAATCATGCAAATCCATCACCACACTCACGGGGTCCACCACCCCACTCTCAGTTCCCATCCGCCTCCTCGCCGCAATCCTCACTGAACCCCTCGATACTATCCACAACCGCCTCCCCATCACAAGCCTCACTACCAACCAAGCATCCCCCCCCACCACTATACACCCCTCATGGATTCCCCTCCTCTCCCCTCACCTCCCCCGCTCACCCCCCACCCTCTCATCCGACATCTACACCTCCCTCACCACTCACCCCACCCCCACCGCACCCACCACTCACTTAGACACAGAATACCTCACCCCCTCAGACCACCACTACCCCCCCTGCGACGTAACACGCATCATTTCCAAACACAAGGACACAGAATACGGCCAAACGCAGTACATGGTTGAATGGGCCCCGGAACACCTCACGGAATGGGACATTCAGCTACAACTCGACGACGGCTTCCGCCTCATCTCCTCCACTCCCACATCGGTATGCCTCCCCCCCCCTCCCCCACCGCCTGCTCCATCTGTCATGACCCACTGCACACAGAACCCTCCTCCACCTGCTGCACATGCCCGCACTTTGCCATACACTCCCAATGCCGCCCAGCTCAGGGACCCGCCACATGGCACTGCGATTGGTGTGCTCGCGGCCAACAACACGACCTCACCCACCTCCACGAAGTGCAGTGGGCCCCATGCCTACAACTCCACGACACCATCAGTGAGACCCTCTCCGGCCCCACCGCCCTCACCGCATTTAACTCCGGCTATGTCCCCTCCACCACACCCATTTTGCCAGAACCCGGACCCCCTCCGTGGTCACACCCCCTAATCACATTCAACCATGACCCCATCAACCCCGACCTCGACATGCTCCCTACCGGTAAATTCGCTATCCACGCACACCCATCACTCCACGACACCACCATACTCTGCACTCCCGATGGCCGCGCGGTCACCACCCTCAACGGCCCCCGCGTCCGCCACCTCTACCAACTCTTTCGCCCCGACCTCTCGCAGCATACGTTCGAAGAGGAGGTCTATCACCTCCTCACCCGCCTAGGTTCCCGCTCGGAAATCCACTCACCCACACCCGCCACCACCACCCGTAATAGATGGGCCACTAGAGAAGACCTCCTCACAGCTCTCCGTCACACATTCCGCATCCAGACAAAACTCTACTCCGACCCCCTCAATAAATCCTTTCACTCCCACACCTACCACTCCCTCTACCCCGAAGATATAGTCTTCTCATCTAGCGGCAGCAATGCCCCGCACACCTGGCAAGGCACCAACATAGCCAACCCCGAATACGACCACGAATGCATGAGACGAGCCATGGAACACGCAGTCACCAGCGCACACCTCACAGCCCCTCACACACCCAGCGCAACCATCCTCATCCTCCCCCGATGGGAACACACACCCTACCGCCACTCCAAATACATCTACTCCCCATACACCCACCACCTTTACACCCTCCCCAATGACGCAAACACCTTCCTACCCCCCGACCAACACACTCGCAACCCCACCCCTACCCCTTTCGGCACACGATGGATGGTCGACATATACCTCGTTGCCAACCCCCTCGCACTCTCCACCCTCCCATCACCCACTGCCATGACCGCACTTCACAACACTCTCGAATCTATCTACGACACTCACCTCCCCAACCCCATCATCAACCCCCCTCCTCCTCACCTCTTTGGCACCTACTCACCCCACTCAGCGGGTATATACCACCGCCCTCCAAACCCAACTCACCCCTCACATACCCCCTCCCGGACCGCGCGCATCTAACGTACCCCCCCACTAGAGGCACCCCTGCTTGGAACTGGCAGGACTTTGTATACACAGACGGCTCGAAAAAAGGAAGCTCGTCCCCCCTCGGAGCAACAGCTACCCACCCCGCCTCAGACACCAAAATCAAAATCATGGTGACCTCTACCCCTCCCTCACATACAATAAATCGCGCTGAATTAGCTGGCATAGATATAGGCCTCCAACTTGGCCGCACCCACCTCCTCACAGACAGTGCGTGCTCCCTCCGCCTCATACAAGGTTACTTAAACTGCCCTTCCGCTTACAACCACAACATTCACCGCGACACCCTCTTATCCATCACACACACCCTTAAAACCCGTTGCGACGCAGGCATCCGTACACACCTCGGCAAAATCAAAGCCCACAACCATTCCCTAGGCAACGACCTCGCAGACACCCTCGCCAACCTCGTCGCGGATGGTCACCCACCCGACACTACATACACCACAGGTTCAGAGGTCACGATAGGCCACTGGACCAGGCCATACACCCTCATTCCACAGACCCTAGGCGACCCCATACCCTACAGATACACCAACCTCAAAACCGACGCACACACCTACATCACAAAACACACACACACTCCTCTCTCGCAAACAGCCAAGCACGGAGCCCTCCTCGCCCGCGCCGCAAAGGACGGCGCCGACTTCTCTTACCACAAAAAACACTCAACCCTCACAAATATCCAGTTCACACACAAACAAGAATTCATGTGGGGCGTCCACAACACCCGCCTACTTACTCACAACCCCACCCTGCGCTGCCCCCTATGTGGCCAATTCACTAGCAACGGCCACATGGCCGGTAACTGCCCCTCTATGTCTGGTCTAAGACATGACCGACACAGCATGAACTCCTACTCTCCCTACTGGAACGCCACAACGGAGGACGCTGGGAAACCATCACCGCAGACTTCGGTAACAAACCCATAAAATCGTTTGCCTCCCCCACCCCTGTCCACACTCCACTTGACTGCCACCCACCTCACCCCACCCACATGCCCACCCGACTTGTTGCTGCTGACGAAGGTCTCTCGCCTGACTCCCTAACCTCATGCCCCGCCGTCCTCCCCCCTGAGATTCTCCCCCCCCTGCTTCGTCCCCTTGCACACAAACCTGACTTCATCCGCATCCTCGAACCCCGATTCGTTGGTCACTCCAACGGTCGCCGACGTTACGCATCCATAAAACAGATTCAGATAGGGGAATGGAAGTACTGCACATACAACAACCTCTCCCACACAGCCGACCTCATACGATCCAAATACACACCCCTTGCTAACGCCATCAGAAGCCACTGGCCAGGCACAGTGGTTGACATCCTCCCCATCGTCATGAGCCGCACATGTACACCGCACTCCTCCACCATCACGAGTCTCACCTCCCTTCTCACCGCCCGCACCGACCCTCTTGATAAACTCGTTTCCAAAGCACACTGTTAGCACTAGCATCCCGTTGCATAGTACTTATGTACAAGGTAGCTATTTGTCATTCTAGTACTTAGTGTTATGCTATTAGCGGTACTCTATTCCCTATTAGTGGCGGTCGGCCGGCCTTGCCGGTGCCTTCGCCGGCCGCCATCTCTCTCCTCTCACTTCTCTAGTCACCACAGCCGGCCCCCTTGTGGGGCCGGCACGACCTCCGTGTAACTATCCGTTCCCAACTCTAACATGTTATGGGCCCTCCACCAAGTTACACTTAGAAGAGCGTGTGTAAAGCGCTCGGCGCCACGCTAGTCCTACCTACTCCCACGTAAAAAAGAGTAGAGCGTGTGTAAAGCGCTCGGCGCCACGCTAGTAATTCATCGTCCCACCGACCCCACGCTTCGCCTTCGAGCTGGTTGTCCGCGACTGTCCTACCATCTCCCACGTAAAAAGGAGAAGAGCGTGTGTAAAGCGCCCGGCGCCACGTTCGCCCCACCCAGCTTTCTGTCTCACCTAGCCTTCAGCCTACCGATGCTCTCGACCGGATCTGGTTTTTCAAGACCGACCCGCGAAAATTCGGCCCGTGCGTACTTTAATTAGTACTGTCATTGTTTTCTCCCGAGGCAATGCCGCAACGCTCACCTTACTTAGCGAGGAGCTAAACTTTCCCACGGCGAAAAGGGGGAGTCAACACGAGCGCCCGTCTATGTTTTTTGCGTGCCTACACGCTCCTAACGGCCTTGTTGGCTGTGCTTCTCTTCGCCGGTCGCTCTCATGCGTCGGCTAATTCCCCCGTGGACAGTTTTTCCCGCTACATGTCAGAATAGTACATTACGCAGTACATTTGGAACTGCTTCATATCGGCAACTCGCCGGTAGCGGCACGTTCTTGTGAGCGCATGTCACTACACCTACCCGGCCGGAGACACACGCTACAAGCACTACACCTTCGACCAAGATGACACCTTCCTCAACGCAAGCTAGGACGACGTCAAGACCTCGGCTACCTTGAGGGGGGGTGTTAGCACTAGCATCCCGTTGCATAGTACTTATGTACAAGGTAGCTATTTGTCATTCTAGTACTTAGTGTTATGGTATTAGCGGTACTCTATTCCCTATTAGTGGCGGTCGGCCGGCCTTGCCGGTGCCTTCGCCGGCCGCCATCTCTCTCCTCTCACTTCTCTAGTCACCACAGCCGGCCCCCTTGTGGGGCCGGCACGACCTCCGTGTAACTATCCGTTCCCAACTCTAACACACACCTCGACACGTCTCGCATTCTTACACAACTCCACACGCATACTGTCCAATGGCTGCATCTCCTCCTACTCATATACCGCATCAAGTCCCGCACGACCTCCCGCCGCACATCCGCACACTGCCCACTCGCACGACCCTAAACGCACACAACCTTCGTGTCACAACCAGCCTCTCAGTGGCTGGTTGCTAATCAAAATCTCTCATGGGAAGCGTTCAATGAGTGATAAGTGCTGGTAGTTCTGTAAGCAAACTACAGTGGAGCAGTCGCTATGCGGGGATTGAAGGAAAGAAGTTACAATGTGGAATATCCTGTCACCGCCCTCCATTGTGCTAGACTATTTATAGTCTAGCAAAGCTCGCCTTCGGTCTCGTGACGCGTCGCGCCTCCCCAGGCAGGTGTCGACGTGTCGACGTCCGTAGTCTTTCGTAGGCCAGGTTGCGTTACCAATTGGCCTCGTGCCTAGCGTCTTGACGGATGGGAAAACTCACTGTGCGTACTGTACATACCGGAGGTACATATACGTACAGTACTGCGAACAGTGTCCTCGAGCTTCACAATGGCAAGTGTAACTGCTAGTACACTACATCCGTGGAAAGTACGGTATAAATATCGTAGCGAGTACTTGTACTAGTCATGTAACGTACTGTCACAGGACAGTACTCGCCACATTCGCCTCTACTTGCACACCTCCCCGGGGGGGAGTAAAACCCCCGACCCACTTTGGAGAGGTTGGATTAGGTGGTTAACGGTCTAGCCCTGACTTGTAAGTTCCCTGTATGGCATAGTTGGGAGGGCCCAGAGACAACAGCCGACGCATCCGGCTTTTGGTGAAAAACCGGCGCATACGGTACATGTTGTAAACAATTTCAATTTCAATTTCAATTGCTCGCCCGTGACGGTCATGTGTGGGGGTTGCGCAAGGGGTTGTGGGACGAGTGGGCCCGTGAGGTGGTGGGCCTTATCCGCGAAATCGGTATAGTCTCTCAAGGCCGGACGTCGTGGGGCTTGGTGGTGTTGGTCGTGCAGCGGCTGCCCACGTCGCGATCGGTGGTTGATCCGTGGGGCATAGAGTTCCTTTATCCTTTGCATGTGTTTGCGGGGCCTTCGAGTCATGGGTGAGAGGGTCCCCCTTCGCTTGGGGCTATCGTGTGATCATTCAATCTCCTGAGACAGGTATACTTGCTCGACGGGTTCGAAAGGCGGCTTGGTTGCCATTTCGCGGCGCGCAATATGTGAGCGCTATCTTTCGGCGCGGTCGCGGCCGGGGAGGAATTTCCGGCTCTGGTGGGTGGTCGACAAGCGTCCCGAATATGCAGATGGTCCTAGAATGGAGTAGAAGGAGGCTAGGTGCCGGTAGGTCGGTGTGCCGGTACGGGGAAAGTCGAGCGATTGTCGGAGGTGCGAGGAGCGGTGCCGGGTGGTGGGCCCGGAGCAATTGGACCGGGGGTTGAAAGGGTGGGGTGCAACCGGACGGGAAATCGGTCAGATCTTCAAGCTAAGAGGTCACATGGCCTGCATTTTCGGGGAAAACCGGTACTAGGGCTAGTTTGGTCCACGCGGGGTGAGTGGATAGTGAGTGAGCTGAGCTGGATGTTTCTCCACGCAAAGGAGGGTGGGTGAGCTTTTGAAGCGAGATCGGCAAGTCGGACCCGGGTTGCACCGGCCGGTTTTCGAGTCGGGACGGCGAGTAAAGACGCCGAGTTGCGGCTCGCCACAGGAGGGCGAGCACATTATGTAGATTGAAGGTGTTGATGTCGAGGAGGTGGCTCGATAGCGGTCGAGTGATTCGCGTGAAGTGGGATAGGGGGGGAGCCATCGCAGTGGTCGTAGCGGCGTCGGGCGCCCCTCATATAGGGGTGTCTGGAAGTATGTCTGGGTAAAACCTCGGGAAATTTGTATTTCACGCGGAAATTATTTGTACTTTCCAAGTACTTTCCCCGGTATATATTACCGGTTGTAAAGAAGGAAGTAACACATGCCGAATGATATTGGCTAATCGATGAAATATTTTAGACACTCGAACAACCGTCCTCTACGAAAAGCTTTACGTCAATGCTAGCGGACTGTATGTGCATGGGGTGGAAATACACGACGTACTACGACTCTCATGCAAAATTGAAATAGAGGAAAACCTACAAAGATTTGAGTGACACGAGTGTTGCGCGAAATCATGGCACGGAAAGTGTAAGGGCTGCGAAGTGCACAACGTAGCAACGAGAACTCGACGGGAAAAGACTACGAGAAAGCTTCTCGCAATTGAGTGGACAGAAAGGTGCACCTTAATGGGTGGGCGATTACCACGCATAGGTGATATGTGGCGCCTCACATTCAGCGAGAGGAAACGCGGAAGTGCTTGCGGAAAAAAGGAAGCCGTACGTAGCATGAGGAGGCAACCTAGCAAAGGAATAACCGGCCTCCACATCTTTGGCGGTGGCGGGCAACCCGATTTGTTTAATGGGATGACTAAACATGCTCCAAACACACCAGCATCGGGTTATTGTAGGTACATACAGAACTATTGTACTTGATTCTTACAAGTAGTTGATAAGTGAGCAGAGGCAAGCGAGAAATATGGCGTCCGTGAGCAAAAGTGGTTGTGTGTGGAAAAACTAAAGTTTTATATATTAATATATGTACATATGGTGTGTGTGTGTGTGTGTTTGTGTGTGTGTGTGTGTGTGTGTGTGTGTGTGTGTGTGTGTGTGTGTGTGTGTGTGTGTGTGTGTGTGTGTGTGTGTGTGTGTGTGTGTGTGTGTGTGTGTGTGTTTGTGTGTGTGTGTGTGTGTATGGATTTTGGGTTTACATGCACCTATCCATTTGATTCTTCTCGAATCAAAATAATAGGTCTTCGTGATTTAGTGCCATTTACGACATTATTCATGCTGCATAATGTCTATCGCTATCGCTAAGGTCTACGTGGCGGAAACAGCTCGACCGGCCGGCAAAGCTTTCGTCCGTGACCATGGCACACCCAGTCAGCAACAATAAACTAAAACGACAGTTGCCAGGTTGCCACTATATTGTCTTTCTCTTTCGCCCCGCCCAACCGATAAACCATGGGTATTATCGGTTACATCGGTGGGGCGACAACTTCGGGTCCTTTCCGCTCGTTAAGACACGCAACGAAGGCAGGGTTACATCCGAGGCGTGCTGTTGTCGCCATAACGACCGTACGCGTACGATCGTTTCTTTCGGACAACGGACTCAGTGGCCGCTACTGCCTGGCCCAGAAGGTGTGGCAGCCCACCAAGCATATGAGCAACCGGCGCTGGTCAGTTTCAAGTATGCGGTCCGTTAGCTCGGATGAGGATGGTCAGGTTGGACTGTCCACTCCTCTTGATCCGGCCATAGTGTCAGCTGCCGGACGAACCGACTTTTCAGGTACCTGGGTACGTGACAACGGTGCCAGCGAGGGACTGCTCCCGTACCTGATTGCCCACGGTCACACGGCCGCCAAGGCTGGGCAGAACGCGGAGCGGGTGTATCAGCAGACGTGGAAACAGGCGGGTGAAGATCCCCTGGTTTGGACCGTTGCTACGGAAGCCACGAATCATACAAGTGGCGCGGTTGAGATATCTCGGGTGATAGAGTACGTGATGGGTGCTTGGGACGAGCCTTTTAAGGGCGGCTCGTCCCTGTTCGGGGAGTCCCCGGGAGTGGTTCGCCGGCAAACCAGTTGGGAATCGCAGATCGAGTCTAATACCGGCGTGGCACTTGTTACTATGTCTGAAACGCCTTTGGGTCGCGAGGAGACACGGCGCTGGTTGGAGGTACGTTTCCTTTTTTCCCGCCTCCGTCCTGCCACCGTAACGGGAGTGCTATATAGTTTCTAAAACATTTCGGAAATACGGAGATCCCACTACGAGCGCCTGTCTTGCCGTTCCAGCATTCACAACTGCCTGAATACATGTGGGCCGTCGCCCGGCTTGCCTTGTTGCGAGTGGCGACTCTAGTCAGTTTCCTCAATACGCGGTCGTTTCTTTTCGCCGTATTCACAGGGGGAGAAGCAGATGGTGTGCCAGCGAACGTACACGCCTCCGCCGCTGTCTACAGAGCCCCCCATCACGGCTATCGAGCGATTTCTTCGCCAGTAATGACCTGTACGCCCCACCGAATTGGTGCTTACAGAGTTACAATGAGCATGTGACACGGCCAATCTCTAGCTAGCTTGTCGTTTTCTTGGGTCGTATATATTTACAGAAACTTGTACCACTCCGCAATTCCGTTGCAAGATGGGTGTGGCATTTTTGTAAATAGTATGTATGTATTGCGGTATGAACACAGCGACGGCGATGGCAAGCAGCCTGGTCGCCAGTCGAAACAGGGCGAACACTGCAAAGATTGCAGTAACCTTTGCACCACAGGTTGTGATGCTTGAATTATCGCTGCACGAAAAGCAGTCGTAATATAATGGGAACCACCGAGCAAGAGAATGAAAATGAAAAGCACGCAGGTCAATTTCGAATAATTCGCCAGGAGTATCCTGTATTTGGTTATATACTTATCGCTACTCATATCGGTGATAATTTATATTTTAGGGGTGAGCCCTTGGGGATGGCGGTGCAAAGGCCCTCGGCTCGACAATAATTTTTTGTTTACCGATATTTATGTGTCATACCATATTTTATCCTTACTGTTACCTTACAGCAGGTACATGTACTTCGAATGAACGAAGCAAAATGAATTTTAAATTTATAATAATGACACATATTTTGGGATGAACTTAGCCACCATCCGCTCGCGAAAAATGAGATATTTTTATTCGGGATGTGTAGATATTGCTGATCTATTATTATTTAGCGACTATTGATAGTGCTTATTACAGTCCGTCGTCCTGATCCTTATCATATATTGTAATTCAATTTATTTGTACGGGATAAAGTAAAAGACATTGGGCCAACGAGTACTGCGGATCAATCCAACGGTGCTGAAGATCTGGGGGTATAAAGACGGCGGTGTAAGACTTGCATCTTGTGGGAAAACCGCATTATGCATATTTGTATTCTACAAGTCAGCTACATAAATCTTCGGATAAGACGGGGTGTGGCAACATCGGCGTGGTTGGCTCTTCTGTCGTATTAATCTTTCGCCTTTTACTAAAGATTACCGAGCACCATCCACATCAAGTCGAATCACCATCTTTTTGTGGACCCTTTCGGGTCTCATTATCCAATTTGAAAATCAAGGAGTGCTGCAGATGGTGAGGCAGTGAGAGGCATGCAACCTGGCTCGCAGCCCAGCTATATATACAGGCAAATGGGGCTTGCCATAATGACACCTTGCGCTGAGCTGGCCCAAAGCCTCTAACTCGGAAGGTTGGGTCCATTTGTCGCTACCTGATTGAGTTTGGTCTGGCCCTGGCAAGGGTATGGAAATCATGTTCGAATAAGGTCCTGCTTAGGACGCTATGCTGTCCAGCTGAAGGAAACTCTGCACCAAGTAGCGATGACTATGCCCTAGGAAGCCGTATGCTGCCCAGCTGAACGGAGAGGTGCCGACGGCAGGAGAAAACTGCTTAGCTACCTCTAGTCGTGTGGCTATAGATAGTCATCGTCACTTGGGACAGGGATCTGGAGTACGGGTATTCCTTACTAGTACAAATAGCGATACTTAGTATCGCTGCTATATATATAGTCCACAAACCTATATCCCCACCACCGAAACTCAGAACTATCGCGACAGACTTGGCCTCGCGCACATCACTGAAGTGTGAACATAACACTATTCCTCACTCAGCTAACCTTACTAGGAGACGTTGCGTCCCCTCAATATGGCACTGTTGACGGTAGCACGCAGTCCTTCTGCTTTACTGCGCACTGTCACGGGTCCGAGTCGAAGCCTGCGATGCCACCGCAGCGCCTTCACAGGAGGCGTCTGCTTCGGAAAGCGGCCACTCGGGGCACGTGAGGACGGTAACCAAGCATCTCGAGGAAAGGCACTGCTCGCCTGCTGCAGCGCTATTACCCCGCAGCAGAACCAGTTGCCGGCACTGTCTACACCCCTCTCGAAACAAGCAGATCGCTCTTCAACTTGTCACAGGTGCGACGGAAGAGCAAATTAACGCCGGGCTTGTTTGCTGTCTGTTGATAGGCGTAGCAGTTGCTATCAGGCTAGGACTGCATCAGAAGAGAAAGTGCAAGTAAGCTTTTCGTTGCGTTCTTTCCGTCGTTCAGATAAGTTTTATTGCGGTTGCCGTCTGGTAAAGCGCAGGTCGGCTCTGTTTGGTGCATCGTGTGCCGCCCTCTTGCTATGTTCCCTTGCTTGCCCGCACTCAGCATGGGCAAACACCGCGGAGAAGATCTTGGAGGCCACACGCGGCCGGCTAGCGGACTGGATGTTAACCATGTTACTGGCCATGCTTCCCATAGTAGAAGTGCGAGGAGCCGTCCCCGTTGCGTACGTCCTCCGCTATCCGTCCTTGCAGTGCTCTTTGGTGCTAGTACCTATGTTTTTTCCTTTAGTTAGCTCATGATATAGCGATACATGGGAATTGACCTTCGTTATTTTAATTTACACCTCCAATTATTAACGGGACCTAAATTGGTAGTGACGTACTCATATATCCCATATTGCTCCGACAGGATTCTCGCTCTTCAGATGGACCCGCTGCAGGCTTTCCTATTTTCCGTTGCGGGAAACATGTTGCCGGTGCCTGTTCTCATCCTAGGCATTGAGCCGCTGGCCACTTGGGCATCCACTAGGAGCGCTTTCATGAAGCGAGTCTTTGACGCCGTGTTTGCGCGGTCGCGGAATCAGGCCGCTTCTTGGAAGGTATTCTTTCATATTATAATTTCAGACGACTGGAATTAATTTGTAGTGATACTATATCTGACTGGAATACCGCAATCATTCTTTAGGGCTCTGTAATTCATACTGTTTGCGAGGTTCTCTCTGCGTTTACAGCCCAGACGTTTTACGATGATGATAACTGGAGGACTGAAGGGGGCGCTAAAGCTTATCATTGTGTCCAAGGTAACGTGTAACGACCATTGATCCAGCGGTAACTGACTCTGCTGAGGTCGCCTGGTACAGGAGCACGAGTTTACGGCGATCGCCGCCTTTGTTGGCGTCCCGCTACCTGGTACCGGCGCGTGGAGCGGTTCTATCGGCTGCTTCGTGCTTGGCATGCCCTTCTGGAAGTCAATGCTGGCGATATTTATCGGCGTGGTTATCGCGGCTGCCATCATGACGGGCCTCACCCTCGCCGGGCAGTGGGGGTTCAGCTTCCTTTGATCGGCGCTTTTTCAAATTGTAAGCAAATAAAATACCCAAACAATTTATGCTTCAAACTCCATCTTCTTCATATTCTTTTCGCAGCGTACCGACAACAGGCGAGCCTCAGTCACTGCCCTGCTCATACAGTATCAGCAGACTTTGCTTGTGCTCTTTAAAACCTCCTTTAGCTCCCTGTTCTTGGGGTCGAGCTCGAGCCCTTTTACGGCTGCTTCCCTCGTCGCCGCGATGTCTCCGCCAACGGCATGAGCGCTCGCGAGCCGAAACCAGCCTTTGACGTAGTTAGGGGCGGCGGATACCGCTGCCTCTGCGTCAGATACCGCCCCTAAGGGATCATTGAGCTTTAGTCGTGCCGCACTTCTGTTGGCGAATAGGATATGGAGCTTAGGGTGGGACTGTGAGGGTGATGCGGCGACCGCCTCGAGGGCTTCTGTGTACAGCTCCCTCGCTCGCTCCGCGTCTCCTCCCTTCATAGCAGCGTTCCCTTCCTCGTGGAGCCCCGAAACGGATGCACCCCCATCAGTACCTTCCGCCTGGTAAGCCTGAACCATGTTCATGGGAGGCATATACCCCTTCGCGTCCGCCTCCCTTCCGAGCTCCGCCATAAAGGCCAGGTGCTGGGCGACCGCCTCCGCGTCTGGCCCGTCGCCGCTGCCGGGGACGACAGACGCAGACATTATCGACGTGGTTGCAGACTGATTTCTACACCGTGGACGTGGATGTCTGTTGTGGTTCAAAATGGGATATCTAACGTATATGTAACGCCACGAGGCTTTGCGAGCTCTTTGGTTTTCCTTTTCATCAGCGAAGGGACGGAGGTTTGTGACCTATCTAGATAAGGTCTCCGCGCTCCTGCCGCCGGCCACCGCACCGTGCTGCTGCTCGTTTGATGCTCATCCGTTGGTGCTGCACAGACAATAAATATTTGTATAACAAATGTCTCGATTACAGAAACTCGTCTTTGCGGCATGTCTCACATACAGGTACTGATATCAAAATATTTTAAAACTCTCTTACAAGAAAAAAGCACTTGAGGCCACCAAGCAAAATGAAGAAAAGAGAAAAAACCCTGAGCCCGAGGAACAGGAAGGCATGCCACAGCGTCAGCACTGCCCTCCTGCTGATATAAAAATATTCATCTCCGCTAAATAGAAGTCCGGATGATGGAGACTAGTTGGATTACAAGAAGAACAACTTGAGCAATTGAGCACGTACATGGAAAAAGGGAGGGGAAACAAAAGGGCAAGAGTGACAAGAGGATCACGGAAGCTAGAGCACGGCAAAAGGAAGCACTTCATTGTGCACAAACCTAGCAGATAAAACTAAGGAAACTCCTAAGGCAACATTGAGAATGCAACACGTGGAGGCGACCAGCGGCGCCTCGCGCGCCACTCGAGGAAGCACGGTGATGCGTGCGGCTCATGGCGCGGGTGAAGAGCGCCGTGGTAGGAGAAGGCATCCCAACCGAGGAAGAAGCGGCCTCTAGACCGTTTGCGGCGGCGGACAAAGTGCGCAAGACGTTATCCGCGTGAGCGACATGGACGGCGAGAGAGACCTTTCGGCGCCAGGAGGGCAACAACTTGCCCACATGCATCGGATGAAAGACCATGATGATGTCTTTTCACCTTCGCATATCTAGAACTATCGCGATAGCGTTACATTTTCATCGCATCCACAAACAATATTAGGTTTTTTCTAAAAAGAAAGCAGGGGAGTCCATGTGGCGATTAGCTTTCTTAAGCTAATTGCTAGCTAAATTCTCTTCTATTCTCTTCTGTCGTTACTTAATTGCTGGGTGGTAATGCACTAATGCATATGGGAGAAGATTAGAAGATGTCTCACTGTTTGTAATTTAGTAGCATATTGTAATTGAATAAAGAAATTGTTAGATGGTTCTGTCACCTCCCTCTATTGCATTGGGCTTAACTGGCTTTCCGCCCAGATAGCCTACGGCTGCTCACACTCGCTTACGTGTCTGGTGTTAGGGCTTTCCAACCGTCGCCAACAGTCTAGTGACGCGGCTCGTCTAGCCTAGGGAATCTCATTCTGCATAGGAAACCTCGCTTGGCGCATCATTTGGCTAGTTAGATTAGCTGTGCGTACTTGTACGTACCGGGAGGTAATGATTAGAACCCTTGCTAATATTGCAGTAGCGACGTACCCACGTTGTACGTCCTTCCGATGGAGAAGCACGAATTAGAATTAATTAGTAACGAGTACCTATACAATGTCATGCAATGTACTGTTGCATGATTGTATTCGTCGACAAGCAAATAAGTGAAAAAAAAGGCACATAAGCATAAGCCCTCAAAGCTGGAAGGCAAGCAACATTATTGTCTATTTATAGCTTACTATTAGATTAGGACATTGGTGACCGTTTTCAAAAACCCCATACAATAAAATATCTTACTTATTTTTTACAACAAAGCTCAGATCAAGGGCATTCCTGACACTCGTGGGAGTCGCAGAAAAAGAACCCATATAAACTTATGGCCGTATCTTGCGGCGGTGCACTTCGCATTGTGACCCTGATGGGGAGTCAATAGCCGTTCAGTTATTAGTTTTTTGCTCAAAAAGCAGCTGACATGCGTCCCGAACACGCCCCCTATCTTGAAAAAAGCGCCACTATCAGCACACGAGCCACCTACTTCGGTGAGTATGATAGACGAGCGTGGTGTATGGCCACTTTCGGGGCGCTGATGCGGCTACCGCGCGTACTAGGCGTAGTACGTAAGCGCATAGGTCGGGAGCGGGACGCATGCAATGAAAATGGCGACAGCCTAATCGCCCCCGAAGAAGAGCTACAGTTGGCGGGTGAGTCCCTCTCGCGTCTTGATACCCAGCTCGACAACGCCCATAATTATTGAAAACATGGTGGGGCTGGCGGTTCGGGCTTTTGTAGTGCTGAAGCGGTATACCTGACCGCTGACGAGACATGGTAGAATGAGGTAGGATGCCGGTTGCGAGCCTCGCAACGTCGCGGCGGAAAATCGCATACAACCATCGCACTCGTGTACGTCCCTTTCTGAGGTACCTAGAGACGACGATTCATACTCGAACGCATCCTCTGAGAAGGATGGGGAACAACAAGAGCACATTGATGAGATAGTGCGTGGTGGTGCTGAACGTAGGCGCGGGCGTGGGCGTGGCCGCGGACGTGGGCGCTGACGTGGATGAACTTAGAATCCCTCGCAAAGTGTAGAGGCTGGAGAAGAAATTCTCACGGACGACGAGGAAATCAGCGAGGGCTCAGAAGAGGAAGACAAGGAGGAGGAATCTAGGAGGAGGGCAGTTATGGGTGTTAAGCGCAGGTCGGACAGTCGACCCCGCATTGCGTAACGGCTATGCCCGCGGAGCATAATACAAATTACACACATCATATTGAAAACTGTGAGCTGGATTTATTTTATTTGTCTTTACCATTTCCACTGTGCAGAGCAAATAAGGGAAGCATCGGGGCAATGGTTGCAGGCATGGCTGGATTTTTGTGGCTAGGAAGCAATCCAATTGCGGTCATGAGTCGCACAATCGCACACATTGCGGACTGTGACATGGGGCTGCATCATCTTAGTGGAGCCATATGAGGGGAAGCACATGATGGCGAACAAGGAATTATGGAAGGAGTATGTTAGGAACCGTGGCAAGGCCATGCGGTGCACCAAGCAGTGGGTCAACACCGGACGCACGGTGTTTGTGGACAGTGGCATTGCTCGCGTGTATATGTAGGAATGAAGAAGTGTATTAAGAGGGACTGCATGTTTCTTTGCAGCCCCGCCCATAACCCGGATCGCTTTGCCCGCCACGTCAACGATGTGCAAGCAAGGAACCGATTGTATGTGGCTATGGTACAAACATAGATGAAGCGGAAGGCAACATCGGGTGTGAGAGGGCAAGTAGAATCGGAGTAGGTGAATGTTTAAGCATTGGTAGCGCGTGGAAGTGGTCAGCATTTGCGGCGCCAAACTTAGATGGCGCTGCGTGATTTTAAAATTTTTAATTTTTGTAAGGTCTCAACAATTTTCTATGACTCAACAACGGTCAAAACATGTTCTAACACGCACAAAGATGATGCTTGACTATTTATCTGCAGTTCAAGCCTCTCTTCTGTACTTGTAGGTCACTGAAATATGCGCTAAGTATTAAATTGTAGCTTTGGACTCTGGTGAGCTTTTACTTTACACCATCATCGGGCAATTGAGATGACATTTTTTCACTTAAACTTCCAGTGTCGGAGTGTTCACTATGTTAGCTTTGCGATGAACCTTTTATTAGTAAAATTGAGGAATTGGCCATGCAGATGTGAATGGAAACGTCAACTGATGATTGGAGGGCAAAATGATGTCTGAAATTTCGTTGAACACCCTCGCACTGTGCACTCTGAAACACCATGTGTATGAACCATTTTCCTACCGAATCCGTCCCTCTAGCAAGTTTCAGCCATAAACAATATGTTGTGAGAATTGTTTGGTAATAGGTGCTGATTTCGTGAAATTGTGATATGTGCTAGAAGTGGTATAGGTTCGGTCACTGGTGACCTCACCTATGATGAATAGGCATTATATTATACTTTCGCATTTATTTCTGCAATATTAGTTAGTGTATTATAATAATTTATCTAATTAGCATCTCAGAAATTGCATTTCTGATTTCGTGACCCCCTTGGGCTCATGTCCTTCTTTCCCACTTCCCTCTTAGCCCCCCCCTCTTTTTCATGTCCTCGTGTCATGGCACTTCCTATAATTCCATACATGTTAAATCGTCATGCGTCCTACTCTACGCCGCTTAATGGTCCAAGAAGGATTGCGCACTCTACCGAGATAAAGAAGCGCGAAAAAAAACATCACCGTCGGGTTTATGCGCGTGCATGTATCGCCGATTCGCACCCTGCAAATGTGCACACATGCTGGTTTCCATGCGTCGCTGATTCACACAACAAGTGGATGCTTTGCGGTATAGATCGTTAGATTTTGAACACAATTCGATACAACGCCGACGGAAAAGTAGCCGTTACCATTCTTGATTGGATTGCCCTTGTTGAGGGAAATACGAAAGATTACAATGCATAACAACTATGCATGCGTACCATCGAATAACAAACCAAGGCTATGAGGATGTAGTATTGGCGTTTATCGCAACTTATTATTGTTTGAAGATCGGTTGCGTTCAATATATATGGTCGTAAGAGCCACATATTTTTCTGAAGGTACCATAATATTAACCTCGTTACAATTTGCGCGAGGATTGACCATGATTGAACCATGTCAAGTATGTATATATATGTTCAGGATAATCATTTTCATAGATTCGATTTACATATATCGGGGGAGGCGAAAATGGATCGAGCAGAAGCGTCAATAATCCTCTCATTTGACGAAAAGCGTTGACCGCTAGCGGCACCGTCGTTCATTGACATATTATTTGCAACAATCGTGACCAATCTCCTAGTTTAGTGTCGACCACTACCTCGAGTGCTCTTACGCAAGCCTAGTACACTCGCGTTGTTCTTGATTTTTCGCTGAATTTGTTCATGTATGGTGGTTACAACTTCATCATCGGTTCAAGGCGACGCAATACGTGCATTGCGAGTCGTGATAGATATCCGTTTACATTAAACGAGCGGTATGCAAGTCGATGGCAATGTGCATTTCCCTGTGATGCGCATTACATAGAACGACTATTACATACCTATTGGTAGCTAAGCTATGAATGCCCTTTATCCGACATATTATCATAGTTGAAAATTGTATAATTTTAGGTGTCGGAGCCAAACATTGTCCATTTTTGTTCGCCTAGCTTACGAACGACTGGGTTCGCCTGCCCCCTTCCCCTTCTAAATCCATGTCTACATCATGAATTTTACAAATCGTTACCAATTAGTCCTCCGCATCAAACATCGGTGTATTCATGGAATCATGATGCATCTGCCGCATCATCCGCATCAATGTATCCATGAACTAGTGCCCAATATAATCAATGCATCCATGGTTTGGTGTCTTGTCTAATCACCAAACTCCGTTAACATTCTCAAAGTAGATTATTGTACCCCCGTAGCATATATTGTCAGTGATATTCGCGAACTTGCTTTTGTCATTTTATTCAAATGGTAGAAATGGAATTACTAATGGGATGATGCAGACACATTAAAGCCAAAGGGAAACAAACACTTGTAACCAAGCCACGGGAAATGACATTATTTTCTTTTGCATGTTTTTGCCGTCCTTCTCTTTCAATGATACAAACATTTTTTTCATGCGCAAGTAGGGTTTCAAACCCTGAAAGCCGCGCATACATGATGTTGTCATGACAATGTATGTTGTCTTGCGTGGGTTGTCTGCCGCCGCGGAAGGTATACATGCCGCTACTTTCTCCGCTAAGATGCCTCATGCCTTCCGCTCCGGCTTTCTTCACCCGCACCTTGCATGTGCCCCAAGCGTCTTCGCCACGTTTCCACGCGTGGCTTGTGATGCGGCGTTTGCTGCCTTTGCGTGTGTGTACGCTTTCTTCCGTTGCATGGGAGTTTCTCGTGGTTTCTCGGAGTGTTTTTCTTGGTAGTGGGTTTGATAGTGCCCAACGTATGCAATGCTTCCATTTGCCGTGTCTTTGATTATTTCGTTACCATGCCCTAAAGTCACTCTTTCACTCGTACAATTTCCCCCTGTTTTCTCTGTTCTCGACTCCTCGTATGTATTTTGCTGGTGTGCTTATACAGTCTAAATTCTAAATAATGCACAGCACCAACCCCCGGCCCGCCGGGATGATCAGTGTCCAAATGAAAACATTGTGACATTTGTAATCAGGCATATATATTATTCTTCCCAGAGTTCCCGCCAGTCCCCGCTACAGGTACCGTACGGGTTTCTGAATCAGCGCTATTTTGATGCACAGGTCGTGGCACTGCTTTCGCCCTCATCACCAACACCACAACCTCCTCCCAAGTGCTAACCCACGACAAACGCATCAAGCACCTGAACACCGAACCGAAAAAAAACCCCGAACCTGGGCTGCTTTGCGAGCAGTACACGAACGTGCCATACTGGAATTCCCAGTAGTCGAACTTGCCTGGGCCTCTAGGGCGGTTGGGCAATGGCTCTGGTTCGCCTTCCCGCCGCCACACTAAGATCATCCTTATCCGTTGCCAGCCGACTGTCGCCGCCAGTAGCCGCCGACACCGCCTGTCTCAGGTGCCTCCTGCTCCCCACCCCTTACCATCATCCATATTGATATCCTTATTTCATTTGTAGTGCAGCGTGTATCAAATTGCCGAGCCACGGAAGCACCGCCACCGAGAAATAGTCAGCGATAATCTGCGTGTCGATGATATGAGACGCTAAAACCTATGACCCCATAGTAAGCATCCTCTGTCCATATTGAACTCACACGTCCCTTGCTTCAACGCTAGGCCTCTTCGTCCTGGAAGCTTTCGGCCCGCGCGAGGGTCGCAGAGCTCTCACAGACGTTTTCCGCGAGCCGCGGGTGAGATGAGCAGCACGGTCGCAGACTCGGCGCCTCTTCCGCCCGCCGCGCCGCTGAAGATGGTCCTCGTATCTGCGGTCGCCCTCGTCGACGACCGGGGGCGCATCTTATTAGCGCAGCGGCCAGAGGGGAAAGCTATGGCTGGCCTTTGGGAGTTTCCAGGCGGCAAGGTACGCACTGCACGCCCTACCCCTCCCTGTTCCCGTCAGTCACGCAGTCTCCGATTTAGTTAGGGCTGTTAGGGTTTCTGCCATATCGACGCTGGTGCCCTAGGATGACAACTCTTAACCTCCAGTGAGCACACTGCTGCGGCCCAGTCACACGGGCTCCTCACGCCGCCGTCCTGCCTTTCCAAAGAGACACTCCCACTCTCCCCCCTCCCCACTCTTCCCTGAAACCCTAAGCCAACCCTAACCCCTCGCCTGCACTTTCCCTCAGCCCGTCTCTTTTGGCTCGGCAGACAGCGGTGGTTGTTGGGATCACGATGAGAGCTGTGTTATGAGAGCTGAGGGCTGGCAACGTCCTTGGTAGACGGACAGTGAGTTATGTTGTTTACATAGACAAACGAACAGTTTGCATCGTCACACCTTTGCATAAACACTCCGCTTTATTCGTATGATAGTAACAGCATGCACCCGCAGCAGGCCTTGGAATCCTTTGCCATCACTTGTTTTTGGCGCTGCTCTTGTTGCGTGCTCAGATTATCGCGACCTGTTTTACCATGGTTTATTTGTCCTGTTTTCGACGTTATACATACCATGTTCGCTTTTATTTACGTGATTCGCACTATTATGGGGTCTTTTTTGCAATGTTTACTGTAATCCGGTGCAACACGCCCGGGATCACAGCATTATTTGAGTGCCAAACCCGGAACCTCACTTGCTTTATGATGTTTGATTGCGCTGCTGCGGCGCGCGGGCAGGTGGAGGCCAACGAGTCGCCCGAGGCAGCGCTGGTGCGTGAGCTTCGAGAGGAGTTGGCGGTGAGCGTGGACCCGGCGCAGCTGCAGCCCATCACCTTCGCAAGTCACACCTACGAAAAGTTCCACCTTCTGATGCCGGTACGGATGAGACTTTGCACACGACTATCCACACACACACACACACACACACAGCTAAAAGCTGTCACACTTGGATCACTCACATTGCAAGCTTTATTTTATTTGCAGTTGTTAATGTATTTTCTTATAATGTCTCTGCGTTGTCTGTTTCAACCCACTGTGCTTCAGCTGTGCATATCCTTTTTATTGTCAAACAGACAGTTATAATGCATTGACGATTTGGAATATAAGTGGGGGGTGGGTTTTGCCAATGCTTCGGCGCCGACGGCTTTGTTTTCGCTTTCCATTCATCAGTTTGTTTTTTCGCAGAGTCGCCTTGTCATAGAATCGTCGCGTGATAACCTTAGTCCCTGCCAACCATACAACTCCAGCGTTTAATCCATTCGCGCTTAGTCTTTGTTGAATTCTCGGTTCTATTCTGATAATTGCTCGTCCATTTCTGAAGCACATGTGCACATAACGTCTGATCAAAACCCCTCGTCTGATCGACCGGGTTTTCGCAGCTGTACGGTTGCACGCAGTGGGAGGGGACGGTGGTGGGCGCGGAGGGGCAGGCGGTGGAGTGGGTGGAGGCGGCGCGGCTGTCAGAGTATGCGATGCCACAGGCGGACATTCCGCTCATCGCACCTGTGCAACAAATGGCCGCCGAAGCAGCTCGACGGAAGCCCTAAATATAAACTAACCTTCATGACCTGCCCAGGCTCTGCCCTTCGGACCGCATCGCTTATATCCTTTCATGGTAAAGTGGGATGAGAGGGACGAGGCCTTAAGCCCTTAGGTTTTCGAAACCCTAAGGAGCGAAATGCGCATTCGTTATCACTCATTGTAAAATATGTACATTTTGTCGATGAGGTATTTCGGAGCTGAGGAATGCACATACGACGACGCAAAGCAACGGTGAATTGTGGGGCAGCTTTGACGGTCAGTCAGTGGAAGCGCTTCCTCCGCCCGCAATAGGGTTTACGATGACATATGGGCTCAAGCCCTAAATCTGCCTCAAATGTTTCTTCACAATTTTTCGTTAACTCGCGCGCAACAACTCAAACGTGTCACGGCCAAATGTTTGGTCAGCAACTGTTCTTTTGAATTCAAAATACTTGTTGAACTGAGCCATAAATGTCGTAGGTTCTGCGTCTGTGCGCGCAAACCCTAATAACCCTACGCCGCCTGCTTCGTCGGCTGCTGTGCGGCGAGGCTGATGTCCTCCGCGCCGCGCTTATGCCCAATCCCCTCCATCGCCGCATCCTCTCGCTGCTGCTCAGCCACCGCCGCCGCCAACGCCGCCTCCTTCTTCTGCCGCGCCAGCTGTCGTTCCGACAGTTTGGGCACCGGATGGTCGCGCCCCGACTCCTGCACGTACATAGGACCAGTACATTTGATATCGGGCACCGCTTCTTCACGAGTACAAGTTAGGTTATTCAAAAATAAAATAGGGTTTCGGACACTCGACTTATGTTGACTTGATGAATGACGAATCTGACAGTGTCATTACGCAATGCATTGCGAAATATGAATCAGGATGATATATATATATATATATATATATCAGGATTCACCAAAAATATTAGGCTTTGTGCCAATAGGGTTCATAGAACGCTTTAGGTTATATTTAGGTTACCGGTTGAAAGGGGACTTCGCAAGCCCTGGACTATGAGCTAGCCCCAACGTGACGCACCTCTATTCTGCGCCCCATCTCCTCAGCGAGGTGGAGCAGTCGGTCGAGCGTCAGCTCGCGGCCGTTGTGGAGGATATCGTCGCGCAGGTCGGTGTGTTCCTGCAGCCAGTCGCCCAACAAATGGTGCACGTGCCCTTTCACCATTCGCATCGGCACGAGGTGCTCCTTCGCGAGCTGCAGATACTCGGTCAGCAGGCGGCACTTGTCCAGCGACGTAGCCGGCCTTGCGTCATCATGGCCACAATACAAAACGGGCGTCAGCTATTATCATCGAGCAAGAAATCTAGGTTTTAGGGTTTCCAGGTTATTATGCTTTTGGCATGGTCCACCTTGCAACGAGGTTTTTTTTTCCAGCAAGAGTGGGTACCCGTACCAAGACTCTCTATCCACAGCCGGGTGCAATCGACTAATTTCAGTTGGTTGCTCACCTATTGCAATTTGGGTTATAACACAGGCTAATACATCAAACCCTAACACTCAGATGCACCTCTGGGACGCATTACATGCCATGGTCGGCTCATAATGGGTTTACCACGGGAAACAGATGCCCCAACATAACCCTCCCAACGGAAAAGAGGGCGGCTGAACCATAAAAGGCAGGTTTTTTGGCTTCAGCTTGTTTGTAAAAGATGGCAAATACAATGCATACACATTATAGCATGGCAGGACAAACAAAATTATAACACAGTTAACAGTTTTTGTAAACAAATTCGTTCATCAGATGGATACCAGTGTATCAATATAATAAGAAAACTGTGTTTTCACATAAACTGAGACTCAACCAACGACGCCATATAGAGAGTCGCACAGCAAAGGGAGCGTCGTCGCGAAGTCAAACATCATCAAACAAAAAGAAATCGGGGAAACGAGAGAGGCCGACAGTAAATGGGGTACATGTCCTAGTACATGTTTGTTTTACACCGTCGTTAACCCATCGCTTCACTGGCAGATACCCTGTCCCCTGCTGTGGCATGCCTCCCTGTGCCTCGGGCTCATTAGGGCTGTGGGTTTCCCCCTCTTTTTCCCTTTTTGATTGGTGGTTTCCACTACTTTTTCTTGTCAGCAATTTTTTCTACACTGGTGGCGGATCAGGAAGAGAGGCAAGCAGTGAGCTTTTCGTTGGTTCTCAGATAGCAAGCAGTCGTTTTCTTTGTTGGGTTTCAGTTGGGAAGCAGTCGTTATGTTATGTGTTGCTATATTATAGTACGGGTACGTGTATGGGAACTTACGCAACACGGCTGAGAAATAAAAGGGATGTCAATTAAAAAAACTGCAAAACAAACCGCTATGCACTGAAATAATGATAATCAACGACAGATATATTCGCATTAGACGTACGGGTACCGCCACGATTTCACCAAATCACAGGGTTAAAGGCGGCCGAATTGAGAAAGGAAAGAAAGGCGTCATATTTTGGACAGTGTTCAGGAAGCAACACAGTTGTGAGAAACACTTCGATGGAGTCAAATTCAAGGGACAATATTCAGCCCAAGCATTGGCACCGAAGTGGTACGTAGAATAAGGAGCGAGGAGAGAAAGGGCGAGCAAGGGGGGTCACTTTTCACAGCGTGCGTCATCAAAGAGTCCGGGGTCATCCAACAGTGATATGGCGCTCAGCACTCCGTCAACGCCGGTCACCGCCATCAGCTCGTCCGCGTCGGCTCGACTCCGCACGTCGCCGTTTCCGAGCACCGGCACGTGCAGCGCCTCCTTCACCGCCTGCACAACGCAGCAGTACACCTCAGCGCTGTTCGCACTCCCCCCCCCCCCCCACTTCCACTTCTCACGCTTACAAGGCTACACATGACAGCCGTCGTCACGCTCACGGAAACGTCACAAGTGTCAGACGAGATTAACCAAAGATAACTTCCCATAATAACGATTGTTTTACCAATCACTAAATCAATTCTGCAGCAATCATTTACCTTCCATTTCATGTACTCACACACACACACACACACACACACATACACACACACACAAAAACACGTAGGCATAGTCAGAGACACAAACATTTACACTCATGTGCATACAAACGTACATTTGCATTCACACGCACTCTCCCTCCTTTCACACTCACTCGCAAACAGGCGCGAGAAAATCCAAAATGACGTCGACAAAAACAGATGCGCGTGAATACAACGTCAATAATACGCAGACTCATAATATGGAGAGCGCACTTTGATGACGCCCCAGTCCGCCCTGATCTCTTTGGCATTCTTCTGATCGCGCGTTCGGCCGTGGATGGCGACCAGGTAGGCGCCCGCCGCCTCCATTCGCCGCGCGTAGTCGACGGTAGCAGCCACATCGGGGCGGGAGGGGTCGGCGGTGTCCGGGAACATGCGGATCTTTACCGTCACGGGCACTGACAGCTCCTGCGCGAGCAGACACAAACCGCACAAAAAAGCCCAAATTTATAAACAATGAATTGCAATTATAAACAATTGACGTCAGACAAATAATAGCAATAACAAAAAAGCGGCGGCAGAGGTGAGTGACTGCAATGGGATTGTGCGAACAATGGGGTTTGTGACAAGTAAAAAGAACAACACCCCAACAAAACACTAAGCCTTGAATCGGTCAGGGATACCGCTGTTGTTGGCATTGAAGAAGGAAGGCCGCTAGTGATAGGGGCAGTGACGGTGGTGAGACTGCGTGGAGGACGAGGAAGTTATCAACAGAGAACAGGGAAGCTACCAGGTAGCACACACCTTGATGAATTGACCAAAAAAAGACAAAAACAATTGACTTAAAAGTTATTCACACCTGACGCGTGGAGTTTTATCAATCGGAATGCCTGACGGGGATGGAAATGAGTGGAAAGCCAAGAAGATATAGAACAGAATGGTAAGAATGCTTCAAAGTCCACAAACAAAACAAATGGCAGAATAGACGAGTTGTCACAGCAGAGAGCGCCGATGAGGCGTGCTTCACTCACATGCACTCTTTCATACAGAGAATGCGTGATGGGGAAGCACGTAGATGACAGGTACCCAAATAGAAAGAATGTTGAAAATCCATCAGCAACAGAAGAGGGTTTAGGAAAGAGAAGGGAAGACGGTAAAAGAGAGCTCCCATAGCAGAGAGCGCCGCTTTGGTGTGCTTCACCCACACAAGACAAGCACGCTTGTGCAGAGAGGGTGAATGATGGGTGACCCAAAAATTGTATATAACCGAATAGTAATAATGCTGAAAATCATCAGATATTGGGAAAACTGGTTTTAACAGAGAACAATACTCACAGAAGACAATACCGAATGATGAATAATGGGGCGTGCAGTGTGTGGATATGACCGTAGGCACAAAATCTCATAAAATGAAAAAATAATAAACGTGCCGATGTAGAAGGTGAGGAGGGTGGGGGCACCTTTGCCAGCTTAGACACCAACGCCTCCACCAGCGGGATGTCGTCCATGAGGAAGGCGCCGTAGCGGCCGCGGCGCGCGATGCGCTGTGGGCAGCCGAGGTTAAGGTCCACACCGTCGACATGGGGCGCCACCAGTTTGGCGGCGGCGAGGAAGTACTCGGGGTCGTTGGCGCAAAACTGGGCGAGCAAGGGGCGGTCCGCTTGGCAGGTGGACCACTGCTCAGCCCTGATGGCGGAGGAAGGGCAGGCGAACGGACATCAGACAGGGACATTCATTGCGAAGAAGGTGAAAAAGAGGGGGGTGAGGTTGGCCGGGGGATGGGCCAGATCGAGACGAGTGGCTACATCGATGTCACTTGCATGAATATACACGAGTTCAGCCGGAGCAGGGAATAGGGATGCTTGAGTATTTGCAGAGTAGCACATACCGACGTCTGTATTTTCTGAATACATGTGAATGAATGGGTGGACGGTGGGTAAGGTTGGGACGGGTGGGCACATAGCTGTGTCTAGTGCTTAAAAGAATAAATATAAGGGATGTTGGATGGAGAAGGACTACTGCAAGTCAAGGACGGTTGAGTGTGTGGGCAGTAGCGCCTACGGACATCTGCACGGATAGACAAGTGGATGAATGGGTGGACGGGGGTTCAAATTGTTAGCAGAGGGGGGGGGGAGGGCGGGGGGGAGGGTACATCGATGTGACTACTTGTTTTCTGAATATATACAAGTGCTTTTGGATGGGGAGGGGTGAGAGATGGTTAGATCTGTGGACAGTAGTGCATACGAGTATCTGTATTACCTGAAGACGGGTGTCTGAATGGGTGGACGGTAGGTGGGGTAGGCGCGGGTGGGTACATCGATGCGACTACTGCTTAAGAGAATAAGCATACGTGCTGTTGCGAATGGATAGGTGGTAAGGGATGGTTGGGTGTGTGGACAGTAGCGCATACGAGCATCTGTATTATCTGAAGATGTGCGGGTGGGAGTTGGGAAGGAAAGTTGAGTCCATGGATGGATGTGTGAGTAAGGAACATGTGCGGGGATGGGCGGATTAATAGAATAATGGAGGGCTGGTGAATGCAAAGCCTTCTAGTTCGATGGATCGTATTGGGAGGACAGGGCGAAAGGGATCGAGAGTAAGATTAGCACAATTGAAAATAGAAAAGAGACACCCCTCAACGACATTTACAGAGAGATGACGTCCATTGAACAAGTACACAGAGAAGCGGAGCAGAGTCAAACATGGGTTGTATTTTTAAGACAAGACTGATAGAAGACGGTGGCTATGAGGATAGATAGTATTGGATGGAGGGTTGGTGAGGGTCTTGTTTTGGGTGGGCTATCATGATATGGTGTGAGGGCATTAGCTGAAATAGAGGCTGAATGGATGAATGAATGACTAGATGAGTGAGCGGGTGAATGAATGTACGATATTACATTATGAATGAATAAGTGAGGAAATGAAGTGAGAAGGTGAATGAGTACCTTGGTGGTTACATGTTTGATGATTGATTGAAGTGAATATCGGGACGAAATCAGATAATGAATGAATTTGAGTAAATGAAGTGGATAAATGAGTGTGCCGATGAATGAATGGGCGGATTGATGGAAGTGGACGAATGGAAGGGTGCGAGCAGAAATGTATGATTGATAACAGCACAAGCCAAGGACTCGGAATATATGTGTGGAGTGGTAGATGTGAGGGTCGGTGCACTAGTGATACCATTTCTGTATAGCAGGTGAAAGGGGAGGAGTGGAGTAAAGAGGAGGGAGGATGCAGAGAAAGAGGGGTGAAGTGAATAATGGGACACTGGAAGCCACCTCACTACCACTGCCAATGCATTCCACGCACCTGTATTTATCTGACTCGGCGAAGAGGCGGCTATGAAACATCGGGGTGTAGCCTAGCTGCGCCCCGTGCCGGCGACAAAGCATCCGAAACGGCAGCTCGCTCTGATCCACCATCGGCGCAATGTGATAGCGCGGCGACCCCATAGCTCTGCATGCATTGCCCAGCCCACCTCAGAACACCATTCTCCCTCTTCCTTTCTCAAAAACACACATACACACATATACACATATACACACACGCACAAACACACACCCACATACACGCGCACACACACACATACACACGCGCGTACATGCCCGCTCCCCCCAAACACACACACATTACCTAGCACGCACACACACACACACACACACACACACACACACACACACACACACACACACACACACACACACTCACTCACGCATGCACTTACCCACAAATACACACACATACACACACACACACACACACACACACACACACACACACACACACACACACGCGCGCGCGCGCGCGCGTGTACACACATTATCTGTCGAATTCCCCCAATCTAGATATACCTTTCAATGTTTGGAATGATTATGTAAAAATAGACGTGCGCGCATGTAAACGACAGCGGGTTAGTACCAGAGCCTTCATTTACACTTACCTCCACCACTCCCATGCAGCATCCGCGTGGGCTGGCCGTGGCACTGGCGGGATCACGTACCCGTGCTCCACCGATTTTGCTGGTTTTGCCTATCAATAGTCAACCATACATATGTAACCTTATCCGTGTAAGCAGCCACCCCGTCGCACACATACGCATGCACAACATGCACACACACAAATAATTGCACACAGTACACACACACAGATGCATAAACAAATAGATAGACACACGCGCACACACACACACACACACACACACACATAAACACACACACACACACACACACACACACACACACACAATCAAGCCCATGACATCCCCTGCCCCTGATGGTGCAGATGATGCACAACCAGAACCAGAGAGGCGGCGCCACTGCATAACTCATAGCTTAACTTAGCAGGCAGCCCCCCTCCCCACCCCTCATTCTCCATATCCCCATTCTGAGGGCCTGTGCGTGCGTGCGTGCGTGGGCTCCAGGTAACAGCAACTGTTAAGTATGTTACAGTCAATCAGCAAAAGTGAAGGAAGAGGAGGGAGGGGGGGGTACCTCGGCGAGGGACGTTGAGACGGTGGGTTCCAGGGTCACGTCCGCGGCTGTCATAGCGACTGTGCTAAAAAGTGGTACGACGTGTGAACCTGAAGCAATAAGGGCTGTATGAAAGCGCCCAAACACGGCCGTGACGGTGTTACAGGGTCCGTATATCCAGAAACTGTCGTGGAGCTGTGCTGCAATAACGTACCTACGGTCGGGACGGCAGGACGGGCGGCGAGGAAGCCCGATGTAGCGTACCGAAGTGGCGCTCGATATAGAGCAGAGCCGGGCATACGGCGTGGCGAGAAAGCGGAACGTTTAGGTGGTAACGGAGCGAGGATAACTGCGACGGGTGTGTGCCCACGAATGCGCTTCGGCGTAGGTTTATGAGGAAGTCAGCGCACATTGCGTCGCTGTATATATCGGCGGCGGCGCGGCGTCATATCGAAAAAAAAAAAGCGCTAACAAGGTTTTTAATACAGGTCTTTAATCATTCTCATTAAATTAATTTTAAGAATTTCTTACAAGAAAAATCAGTGGAGGCAACCAAGCAAAAAGAAGAAAAGAGGAAAAAACCTAAGCCCGGGGAACAGGAAGGCATGCCACAGCGTCAGCACTGCCCTCCTGCAAAGCGTCGCGGAGATAGGAGCCCAGAATACCATGCAGAGCAGCAGAAAGACGTTGCATGAATTCACATCGCACACCCCCCCCCCAAATTTCTCAAAAACGCCGAAAAGGAACAGAAGTAGTTTGACGACCGAAATGCTGCATACGACGAACAAATGCTTCATCACAATAACTTAAATAAGAAAAAGCAGTGGAAATCTTGCCCTCCTGCTGGTTGCCTTTTTTTCTAAAAAAATATGGACTCCAAGAAGAACAAAATGAGCACGGAAAGGGAAAATGGGAGGGAAACAAAACGGCAAGAGTGACAAGACGATCACGGAATCTAAAGCACGCCAAAGGAAAGTACTACATTGTGCATAAACCTTGCGAATCAAAGTAAGGAAACACCTTGGCAACGCCGAGAATGGAAGTTTAAGTTTTTTTCCCTGTCCAATTTCCATTATTGTTTCTTATATAATTACAATGTTAAATCGACACCAGTGAAATACACTCTTCCCATAAAGTCCGTTACTAGCGGCACGCATTTAGTTTCCCGCCACGCACTGCCGCGATGGCCATGCAACTCGATTGGGGGATAGAGTAATGATTTCCGAACAACACACCACGGCGCGTTGTTCACTGACGTGAGCACCTCTATCGGCACGCCCCAATTATTGTGGGCACACACGTTGGATTTGCAGCCCATATTTTACAAGCCGAAGTTCGTGCACGTGCAGGTTATGCACGCCTCTTTGCGTGGCTCGGTACACGTAGCGTTGCAACAAGCCGGGAGACTACTCAGCACTGCGTAATCAGCATGTTTGCCCAATTGTACGAGTATCCGCCGAGTGTGTTGCACCCGGCCGTCTACAGAGCGGCGACACCGAGAATGGCATGTCGTGTGCACTAGGTTTTCTTGCCACGTGCCCGAAAATACAACCGAGGAGCACGGGCTAGGGACCTACTGGGCTTTAGTGGCAGTTGGCTTGGAGTGCAAGCACCCTAGCGCGTGTTGTCGCAAGAGCGCGTCATGCTCCTCGCGATACTCTTGTCCCTTCTCCTCCCAAAACTAGGCCATACGCTTCAAATTCTTTACCCTGGCCGCGTTCTCAAGTGGGGTTCATTTTACGATACGTTGCCGCGCCCGTGCCGCCGGAATATTTGCCGTGCAATCCCACATGCGTATAGATGCGAGAGCAGCCGAGGCACCTACCACGTGAGACGCATCTTGAATAAAATCCTTAACGACACCTTGCAGCTCTCGTCTCCACAACGCCTCCATGTTGTTTGCTAGCGGTAACCACGGTCACACGGCCTTGTTGTTGAGTGACGTCCAGGTTCTCGTCCTTTAAAACGCGGGGCATCCGTAGGGTCGAGCCCTCTTTTGCTTCCACCACGGCTTTGTTAAATGTCACAACGAGCTTGTCAACGTATCACGAATTGTGTAGACTGAGAGGAGAACGTTCCCCGACAAGCTGCATTGTTCCAACAGTTGAAACAAGGTCGCCACTAGGAAGTACACGAGCACAGTCGTGGCCCGCGATACGCCGACGTTGCAGCGTTGTGGAGCGTTTGGACGCGGGGGGTGGCATGTCTTGGAACTTGATGAGGTCCCGTATTGCCTCGGGAGAAGACGTTCAATAACTCACCCTCGTCGCTCCTGGAAGGCGTGTCCCACGGCGCCGCTCTTCCCAACCCGGGTGCGTATTACAGTAGCTGCTCACAAGCTGCGGGGGGGGGGGGGGGGGGGGGGGGGGGGGGGGGGGGGGGGGGGGGGGGTTCCTTAGCGCCGCTTTCGCTAATCCTTCCACTCGGGCGTTCCCACATCGTGCGAATAGCACCGCAGTAACCGCTGCCCTCAAGTCACCAGCCGACAACAAACCTTCTCCCTCCATGGTGCTTGACTTGCCGCATTGTGTGCATGTGTCTTGGCGAATCGGCGGTTGGTTGCTGGCAAGTCCGAGCACGCACGCCGCGCAGTTCTCACGGTACGCCATTGTGGAAGTTGTGGGGCGGCTGCGCGGCTCGGCGTGTATTAAAAACCCGATGCTGCGATGACATGCACTCCAAGACTCCAAGAGCGACAAATACCAAACGTTTAGTCGCGAGAAACGAAAAACAGCTAGGGAGTCACATAAATATACCCTTGATGCATATAGAATGGCCACGGCGCAACCATAAACGTGCCTTTCGGTCTTGCACTTCAGCGCTTACGGGACATGAGTTAGTGAGTGAGGTGCTGGAAAAAAGTCTCCGCACACTAATCGACCCACCGATGCTACCATGTGGACGACAACCTCGGACCTTAATCGTCAAACACTCCCCCCATATGCGCGCCGTACGACATATTCTCGTCACGGCCGCGATTTGAAAAGTGATAGCTACTTGTGCTCGCCGTCCTTCGGGATTCATTGGGTCAGGCGTACTTGTCCACCCCACCCGATGCGAGTAGCGAGGACGTTGTGGAGTTCACGTAAGAATAAACGGACGGGGGCGATGGCAAGGTTGAGAAACTGTGCCTTCCCTGCGAAGGGGGAGAGCTGTCGAGTTGGTAGCCATCGTGCGTTTGAGGCTGCGCTGCCGAGTAGCGATAAGGCTTGCTAGGCTAAGGTGTGTAGCTTGTCGGATGGGGCTCGGAATTCGCCTAGCTCCAGGTCGATGGTGAGCCCGAGGTGGTTGCCGACTTATGTGGAGGTCTAGATGCCTTTCTTCGGGTTTCGGAGGATACCGAGATGGGCTAGGAGGGTGTCCACGCGTGCTTGGACGCGTAGCGCGGCGGGGTAGGAGTCGGCTAGGAAGAGGAAGTCGTCCATGTAGGGACGTAGCCGGAGGCCGCGCCATCTGACGTTATGTACGAAACGCCGGGAGGGGCCTTGTGTCGGCATGTCGGGGAGGTGATGGTGGGTGCGAGACTTGATGGACGGCGGAGGTGGTTGAAGAAAGCTTGGATTAGCTTGCAAAAAATAGTAAGGTGAGCCCGACCAACCCATTGGTAGGCACGCGAGACGCCACAATTCGCCTCGGAATAAATTGACGTTGCCTTACTCCCGATCGGCCTCCCGAATGCCGAGTGTGTAGTAGCCATCCGCTAGGTCGAGGGAGACGAAGTAGTCGTTGGGAGGGACATTTGGCGGAGGTGCTTGAGAGTCTCGCATGTCATGTCGTAATTGGAACAATAGTTGTTGAGTTCGCGAAGGTCAATGATCATGCGCCATAGGTTGACGCCGGACTTCGGCACTAGGAACATACGGGACACAAAGCGAGAGATGTGTCCTCGTTCCCATGCTCTGCAAGCTTGGAAGCGCGGCAATTCTGTAGACATGAACACGAGTTGGGCAGGAGTAGCGTCTCGCATTTGGACTCCGTGGTTGAAAGGTTGGGGGCGTGTACATGTTAATCCATGTACACACGGAATGGCATGAAGGGGGATAAAACCGCCGCTTCCCGGAACGGAGATGTACGCCTTATCCAAGTACCGCCAAAAGTCGGTACCCGATAGGAACATATTGTGTATATGAACCCATCGCATCGCATCGCGACTGAGCGGCGAACACCTATAGCAAATACCTATAGGTGGAGGGCCAAGACTCCCCCGGAGTCTAGCGTACACATGTGTCCATTAGTAGTCCTACGGAGGGATATGTAAACAGTACCACGTTTGAACTTGAATGGTACCCCGTGGGCCCATTTCAAGACTTGTCCATGTTAGAGTTGGGAACGGATAGTTACACGGAGGTCGTGCCGGCCCCACAAGGGGGCCGGCTGTGGTGACTAGAGAAGTGGGAAGAGAGAGATGGCGGCCGGCGAAGGCACCGGCAGGGCCGGCCGACCGCCACAAATAGGGAATAGAGTACCGCTACTAATAGCATAACACTAAGTACTAGAATGACAAATAGCTACCTTGTACATAAGTACTATGCAACGGGATGCTAGTGCTAACACCCCCCCTCAAGGTAGCCGAAGTCTTGTTGTCGTCCTAGCTTGCGTTGAGGAAGGTGTCATCTTGGTCGAAGGTGTAGTGATTTAGCGTGTGCCTCAAGCCGGGTAGGTATAGCGACATGCGCTCACAAGAACGTGCCGCTACCGGCGAGTTGCCGATATGAAGCGGTTCCAAGTGTACTGCGTAATGTACTATTCTGACACATAGCGGGAAAAACTGTCCCCGGGCGAATTAGCCCACGCGTGAGAGCGACCGGCGAGGAGGAAGCAAAGCCAACAAGGCCGTTAGGAGCGTGTAGGCCCGCAAAAAACATAGACGGGCGCTCGTGTTGACTCCCCCTTTTCGCCGTGAGAAAGTTAAGCTCCTCGCTAAGTAAGGTGAGCGTTGCGGCATTGCTTCGGGAAAAAACAATAACAGTCCTAATTAAAGTACGCACGGGCCGAATTTTCGCGGGTCGGTCTGAAAAACCAGATCCGGTCGAGAGCATCGGTAGGCTGAAGGCTAGGTGAGACAGAAAATAGGTGGGGCGAACGTGGCGCCGGGCGCTTTACACACGCTCTTCTCCTTTTTACGTGGGAGATGGTAGGACAGTCGCGGACAACTAGCTCGAAGGCGAAGCGTGGGGTCGGTGGGACGATGAATTACTGACGTGGCGCCGAGCGCTTTACACATGCTCTACTCTTTTTTACGTGGGAGTAGGTAGGACTAGCGTGGCGCCGAGCGCTTTACACACGCTCTTCTCTAGTGTAACTTGGTGGAGGTGTGACGAGTACAGTCATGCAACAGTACATTGCATGACATTGTACAGGTACTCGTTACGGATATCAATTCGTGCTTTTCCACAGCATGGACGTATACTCGTGGGTACGTCGCTACTGCAATATTACAAGGGTGCTGATGCTACAGTACGACCACTACCTCCCGGTAGTTACATATATGCATAATTAATCTAACCAGCCAGATGACGCGCCAGAACGAGCTCTTCGATGCAGAATGAGCCGCGTCGTGAAACCCAATGCTAGGCAGGCCGCGTCTCGAGGACAGATGACGACGGTTAGACAGCCCCAACGCCTGACACGTAAGCGTAGCTTGCAGACGTAAGCAATCTGGGCAAAAACCTAGTGCAGTAGAGGGAGGTGACAGAACCATTTAACAATTCCTTTGTTCACTTACAACATCTATTGCCTAAGTACAGCAATAACACATCCTTCACAATTGCCTCTCGACAACATCATTTTGCCATCTTGCAACGACAGAACTAGACAGACAAGAACATATTTGTGCTAGCGTTTAGCTTTCAGAGGCTAACCGCCACACTGGTTTCGGAGCTCTTTGGTCGACGCACGCTTTCGTTGCTCGTTGATTTGCTCGACGTTGCTTGATTGATTGAGATGGCTTCTCTAGGACCCGGACATTACGTGGTGTTGGTAATTCACGTTGGAGGAACTAAACCGTCGGACTTGAAGCTGATATTTCAACGTGAGCCTCGTACTGGTAAAACTTGGTTCCCCGTTGGCTCTGTCTTACCCAATGAAGAGCATGTCGACGCTGCTGTTCGTGAGTTACACGAAGAGACCGGTCTTGTTTTGACGCCGGATGATTTAACGCTGTTGAGTGGTGAACTTGTCCTCGTTACACTACCTCAAGGACGACAGCTCGTCTACGTGTACTCGGCTTCTATTCCTGTCATGTTTGCTACGAACAACTTACGCACACCTGCACAGGTTGAGCATGCAGTTTTAGCACAGTCAACAGTTAATCCGGATGGCACTTACGTCGTCCCGGAAACAATCAACATTGACGGTCTGACCCTTACGCCCGCTCAGAAGGGATTACTTCGTGCTGAGAAGCACAAGAGTGAGTTACTTCACTTTGGTTACGTGACTCAATGGGAACTCTTTTTCCGAGCGGTCCTCCAACACGTTCCAGTCATGCAAGACGACACGTATATCCCGAGATAGTTCTTCATGCACTCCCGGTTTACGACGATCGACTCTGGTCCTGTCTGGCTGCTGATTCGCGGACACATGAACCGATTGACTTGTGAAGGGCCTACAGATTTACGAGTGGGAATGCCGATGCCTACCCACAACCTGGCTGGACTACCTGTCACCCTCACGGAGACCCAGCGGAAGGCTGCAATTAACTCACCGTATCAAAGTGGCCGTGTCGCTAATGAACTGGAGGACTGGCTTGAAGCTCAGCCTTAGCGTTTTCTCATGCTAAGGATTACACCTTATTCGTACGACTCACTGATATGGGTTACTTCACAGTTCTCAAGACATCTGAATGGGTGGTGGCTGAACCGGAAAACTCAGCCTCCAATTCCATCTACGTGCAACGAGCTTGTTACGGAGTTACGCAACTCGACGTTTCTTCCGAATATCAAAAACGACGCAATTAACGCTTTGCTCAGCTTTACGCAGAGCAACACAATGAGTTACGCACTCTACACTAAGCAGTACAACGACTACTTACGTCGGTCTCGTGAGCATCTGACAGCCGATGTTCAGTGTGTGCGCTTCATTCACGGCCTAGCGAACTCTACGTTGAAGAACCATGCGAAGTCACACCGAGCTCAAAGGGGGTACCAGATTACGCTAGTGGAGCTGCAAAACTTCATGAATGACGTCGTTACAGACTCGCCGGAACTCGGCAATACGAGGTCTGCTGCTGGTCCATCTACCCAGCCTACACGCAAGCGCAACCTTGAGGACCCTCTCGAGGAAGCCTCTAATATCTGGAAACGTAATAAAGGAGGCCGTGGTCGTGGCCGCGGACGTGGACGTGGTGGCGGCAACAATGGTGGACGTGGTGGCGGCAACAATGGTGGACGTGGTCAAACATCTGGCCGCGATGATTTCAATACACTCGCAAATGCGATGACAGCTGAAGAGCGTAAGCGTCACATGGACGAGGGACTCTGCTTCAAGTGCCACAAGAAGGGACACCGACTGTTCCAATGCCCGGAGTGGAAGGGCAAGGCACCGATGGAATCGAAGAAGCAATGATGGTGGCAAGGCTGTTCTACTATCGAACTGGAGCAGCCAGCTACATCTATTGTTCGTTCTGAGACACTGTTAGCGACAGATGTCGTCGAAACACCTTCGGCATCTCCATCGACTACAGTCGCGACTCATGCAACGTTAGTGGCAGGTCGTCGTCGTAAGACTAAGCAGAGACAAAGTCGTAAACCTGTAACCAGACGTTCAATTGATTGGAAACTGGTTGACTCAGTCTTTGACCCTCTGCATGCACGATTCAACTTCACATTGGAGGGATGTGCTCATGATGAAGGTCTAAACTCGCACGGTGACTTACCTCATTGTTCGCCGAGTGAATCGATTCTAGAGAGAGATTTGACAGGAGAACGGGTGTTCATCAATCTACCCTGGGAGCCGGGTTGTATATTATGTAGTATAGACCTGCAGGGGACGGCGGGGTTTTTGGCCGTCACACACCACCACGGGGGGTTTGGGGGTTTTGGACGGACGCGGGCCATGGCGAATATCACGTAGCTCAATATAATATTGCTCAATTTTGCTCAATATATAATATTGCTAATGGTTTATTACTCCACTAAGCAATGCTTTCTTTGTAATCAATGTTATCATTCCATATCGCCATGTACTTCTACCAGTACCCGTAGCGATCGTCATCATATCAGCAGCAAGTGTTTGACGTCACATCATAACTGGCGGCGCGCGCGACAAACATACCGTTTTCAGCTAATATATATAGCGATAATCGCTACCTGTACAACTCTTCACGAATTAGGCACGATAAGCACCAGGTGTTATTTTGTTTTGAACCCCCCGGATTCTCCCCTTGGACCCCCTTGGACCCCCTTTTGGACCCCCGAAAACGGGGGTTTGGATTGCAGAAACGACATTTCTACTGTTAAGCTGCCCCGGGCTCAACTGCGCAGTCCAACACCCCCATTCGCCACTCTATAAGGGGGGAAAATCGGCGAAGTGCAGTCCAACAGCAAAGACAACCGTTAAGTATAAATTTTCCAGTATGATGTCCAACCTTTCTCTAGCGACCGGCAGGCCATCATTCAGTCAGGAAGACAACATCTTGAGTACCAACTGTAAATATTTCGCAGCGCGAGAGTGTAACGCTCTCTTAGAGTCCGAGATCAGCGAAGAGCAGTCAATTTGCACTCGTGCGTGCTCACAAACACACACACACACACACACACACACACACACACACACACACACACACACACACACACACACACACACACACACACGCTCGCGCGCACGTACAACGTAGTTTGCGGCAAAAACCACAGGTAGTGAGGTAGACAGCCTGAATACAATTATTATCTACTAAACAGTTTTTCTTTGATTTAACAATAATACATTCAATAATAAAATTAATCATTACGATATTATTATATCTATACGGAGCTTGGGGTTTAATTATCATATGTAGCGAGATATGATGACAAATACTGCTATAGCAAAGACTCTTCCCTTGTATATCAATATCGAAATGTCCCTTACAAGAGAAAGCAGTGGAAATAAGAATTTTTTTGCGAATAAATTAGGAGGAAAATATCATTATATGAGACAACAATATTATAATACAAGATAATACTCATATAAAACAAGTTAAATCAATGAAGAGAAAAAGTAGCTCGGCTAACGCTAAAACGCCTCAATACGATTTGTAATTCAGAAAAAATTCTGGGGGGCCCCCGCGGCGGCGCCCCCCACACCCCCCTCGCCGTGGGGGTTTTCGACCCCGCCGCAGGCGGGGTTTCCTACGGAATATACAACCCCGCCTGGGAGTTAGCTGAGCAGATTGCGCAGCATTTTGAGGATTGTCGTCGAACATCTCCGACATCTACGAAGGCTGTATTTGTACTACCGAAATGGGCGAAATTTACTCAAGTGACTAAGAACTGGAAACTCTACCAAGAATTCCAAGCAAGGACACAGCTTTTTACCCGACAGTCACTGGAGAACCCAGCGCAACATGAGGTGGTTGCTCAAGCTCCTTGGCATGTCCAGCTGTGGTTAGTCGACACATATTGTGCGTTTAACAACTCGACAGCACCTACAAACATATGATCAACCCAACTCGGTACATGTACCTTCAGACGACGCGGAACCGTCCATCGCTACGCTGCGACAATTTTCTTCGCCAACTACAACCCTACTGACTGACCTCACGGAAGCTCGACCGTTAATTCGAACTGAGATGACTGTGAAAACTCCTGATGGCGGACACCAAATTTCTGGATTAGTGGACCGCGCTGCGACACTTGATATTGTGTCAGAGGACTTTGTACGACGCTTTGCTTTACAGACTCGGAAGTCTGCGTCTAAGACACGAGTTCGACTCGCCAATGGACAACGAGTGACTTCTACAACAGTCTGCGATGTCACTTTTGAACTGGCTCGACACGAATTTCACCGGACTTTTTACGTCTTACGTGATTTACGCACAGCTTATTTAATCCTGGGTTTACCATGGCTTGATGACGAACATGCCTCTTTACAGTTTGGCACAACCATGGTTTTTACATTAATGGACGGCACATCTGTGGAGACTACGCTCGAGGAACGACGCCCTAAGTGTCTCCTACTGTCGTCTATAAAAGTTCAGAAACTCATGCGCAAGACGCGCCGCAGCAGAGGACGTCACGCTGAATTTTACGTCATTGAACTTACGTCAGCCACTGAACAACCGACAGACTTTCACATTGGAGAGGGGCTCACTGCAGAACAACTTGCCAACTTCCGGTCGTTACTCTTCGATGACTTCCCGGAGTTACTGCAACCTGTCGACTCTCCACATGTAAGCCGACAGTGGGACCATCCCATTGAGACTACTGGCCCGATGCGACGCCAACGTCTAAACAGATTGTCACCCGCAGAGCGCGCTGAGCTTAATCGACAGCTCAAAGACGCAGTGGAGGCTGGTCTAATCCGTCCCAGCTACAGTGAGTTCGGCTCGCCAATTCTTTTTTGTGCGGAAAGCTTATGGCTCGCTACGTCTGTGCATTGACTACCGTGGCCATAACGAGGTTACGCGTAAAGATGCTTACCCACTTCCGAGAGTGGATGATGCACTGGACGAACTTAAGGACGCGAATTTTTACACACACCTCGACCTCGCCTCTGGATTCTGGCAAGTTCGAGTGCGTGACCAGGACGTTCACAAGACGGCATTTCAGACCCCTGATGGCTTAATGGAATGGTTCGCCATGCCGTTTGGCCTCTGCAATGCACCGGCTACATTTCAGAGGATGATGAACGATATTCTTCGCGACTTTTTACACAAGTTCGTGACAGTCTACCTCGATGACGTCTGTATTTAGAGTCGAACACTGGAAGAGCACCTGCGCCTTGTGCTACAGCGGTTCAAGGAGGAAGGGCTAAAATTACGCCTTAAAAAATGCTTCTTCGGACTGCAAGAGATGGAGTACCTGGGCTACAGTGTGTCAACCGGTAAAATTTCGGTTTCCACAAAGAAAGTCGAGGCCGTTGCAGAATGGCCAGTGCCCAAGACGCAGAAGGAGGTTCGCAGTTTCGTACAGTTCTGCAACTTCTACGCCAGATTTATACACCATTTTAGCGACCTTACGGCTCCATTGACGGACTTATTGCGGAAGTCCCAGCCACAGAAGGTTACGCTGACGCCTGCATGTTTGGAAGCCTTCGAGACTCTCAAGTTACGGCTCATTTCCGCGCCATGCCTGATCCTTCCGGAGGTCGGCTTGGACGCGACGTTCACCGTAGCTACAGATGCTTCAACAATGGGGATTGCAGCAGTCCTGTTGCAAGACCAAGGAGGAGGTCTTCAACCAGTCTCTTATTGGGCGCGTAAGCTGAATCCAGCTGAGCGTGGTAACACTTACTCTGCGTACGACTTAGAAGCTTTGGCCGTATGCGAAGTTGTCAAGCATTGGAGGTGCTATCTTGAAGGATGCTCTAAGTTCCTTGTCGTAACAGACCACGACACACTGCGACATCTGCTCAGGCAACCGAACAACAGGTTGAACAAGCGGCAAGCAAGATACCTGCGGGATTTGCAACCGTTTGTGGGCTCGATGACACTTGTATATCGCAAGGGAGCTCTGAACGAAGCCGACCCGTTAAGCCGGCGTCCACACTTCGTACCTCAAGCCACAAAACCCTTGTTTTGGGATGGCGAGGTTCCGTCAGATCGAGAATTACGACGGAAGTCCCAGCTGTTGTTTGAAGACGCATAGTTAAATTTACTGACTGTTGACGCGCTGCAGCTGAGCCCTGAGTTCGCTTATCTCATTCGCGAGGGGTTCTCACGAGACTCGTTTTATGGGGACGAGGGTGAGTGGACGAAAGACAGCCGGATAGAAGCCAGAGACGGGTACTTTTGGCGCCTCAATCGCCTCTGTATTCCACAGAACTTTGAGCTCCGACTGAAATTGATCACAAAGCTGCACGAAAGTTCGTCAGCTGGTCACAGAGGAGTTGCTAGCACTCATGCTAAAGCACTCGACAGAATCTGGTGGAAACGAATCCGCCAAGACGTGAAAGATTCTTGTGAACGCTGCGTCGTATGTCGACGAGCAAAGATTCGACCGCAGATGGCTGCGACTCTTTACCCATTGCCTGTTCCACCCAGACCGTGGCACACAGTTGGTCTTGACTACCTGACACACTTGCCTGAAAGCAATGGCTTTAACAGTGTGCTAATTGTAGTAGACCATCTAACTCGAATGGCCCATTTTCTGCCATGTACAGAGTCAATAACTGCCGAAGAAACTGCAACTTTATTTTTACAGGGAGTGTACCGTTTACATGGACTGCCCCGAGTGCTGATCAGCGATCGCGACCCAAAATTCGTCAGTGCCTTCCAGCAGACACTTTGGAGACGCCTAGGAACGCGTCTGAACATGTCTTCCAGTCGACATCCAGAAACGGACGGGTTGACAGAACGCGTGAACAACGCGTTTCAGAAGCTTCTTCGTTGCTTCTGTTGCTATGACGGCTCTGATTGGACGACACTACTACCGCAAGTGGAATTCGCGTACAACGCTTCGCGTGCACTCGGAATTGAGCACACACCGTTCGAGGCTAACTTTGGGTTCTCTCCTGAGGAGCCTCCTGACCTGCTATTCAGCATGCGACCTTCGATTCCAATTTCGCAAGACGCAACAGAACGGTTAAGATTGTTACATGAAGTACACACCCTGGTACGCTCAGTGTTACAGCTACACAAAGACGAGATGCAGGCGCGCACAGAACCGTCTACAGCGCCGCACTTCACTAAGGGAGACAAGGTGTCAGTCGTCACAGCAAACCTTTTTATTGAGAGGACAACCAAACCGGAAACTCATAGACATACAGCTTGGACCTTTTTCAGTGGAGGAGCAAATTGGGAAACACAGTTACAGATTGAAACTACCAGTGACAGTACGCTTACATCATGTGTTCCATGTTAACAACTTACGACCCTGCTCTACCGCTCCACTACGACCAGCTGTTCCGGTGACTGTACATGAAAGAGACGACGAGGAGTTTGACGTCTCGCACATCTCTGCTGTGTGCATCAAATCGCTACCTGGGCGACGAGGCAAATATCTGCTCTTCATGACACACTTCAGTGATGACGACATTCCACCTGTCTGGCACCGGTTGAACGAGGTGCACCGAACAATTGCGTTACAAGATTTCTTGGAGACGCCTCAATGGCACAAGTTTGTCAAGACTCAGGTGTACATCGACTTCATGCACGCTTACCCAGCGCGCATTCCTGAATCCCAGTAACTGCTTCAGTAAAGGAGCCAAGAACCACGGAGGTCTGCCTCGCGGCGGCCTCATTGATCTGTCAAGAGGGGGAGGGTACGAGTGTGACGAGTACAATCCTGCAACAGTACATTGCATGACAATGTACATGTACTCGTTACGGATATCAATTCGTGCTTTTCCACAGGATGGACGTATACTCGTGGGTACGTCGATACTGCAATATTACAAGGGTGCTGACGCTACAGTACGACCACTACCTCCCGGTAGTTACATATATGCATAATTAATCTAACTAGCCAGATGACGCGCCAGAACGAGCTCTTCGATGCAGAATGAGCCGCGTCGTGAAACCCAATGCTAGGCAGGCCGCGTCTCGAGGACATATGACGACGGTTAGACTGCCCCAACGTCTGACACGTAAGCGTAGCTTGCAGGCGTAAGCAATATGGGCAGAAACCTATTTAAGCCCAGTGCAGTAGAGGGAGGTGACAGAACCATTTAACAATTCCTTTGTTCACTTACAACATCTACTGCCTAAGTACAGCAATAAAACATCTTTCACAATTGCCTCTCGACAACATCATTTTGCCATCTTGCAACGACAGAACTAGACAGACAAGAACATATTTGTGCTAGCGTTTAGCTTTCAGAGGCTAACCGCCACAGAGGGCCCATAACATGTTAGAGTTGGGAACGGATATTTACACGGAGGTCGTGCCGGCCCCACAAGGGGGCCGGCTGTGGTGACTAGAGAAGTGGGAAGAGAGAGATGGCGGCCGGCGAAGGCACCGGCAGGGCCGGCCGACCGCCACATATAGGGAATAGAGTACCGCTACTAATAGCATAACACTAAGTACTAGAATGACAAATAGCTACCTTGTACATAAGTACTATGCAACGGGATGCTAGTGCTAACAGTCCATGAAAATGGCGCCGATGTGTTCTCATTCCCGCCATTTTCGCCGCACGCTGTGACGCATGTAGGGTGAGGTAGGTGAACATGAATCGGCGCAGCGGGCCACACCATCATTTCTTCCGTGGTGGCTTGAGCGTGTTGTCCGTAGGTTTGGCAATGGGGTTGGCTCTAGCAGTGGCAGTTGCGGCGGCTTTGCGGCGGTCGGCAGCCGCCTGCTTGGCGCCGGCATCCGGGCCATGGGGTCGGTCGGAGGTGGCCTTGGCGAAAGCTGCTCGAGCAGCAACCTTGATGGCGGCATGCATGGTGACTTCAAGCGTACGGTCGGCGAACGCTTAGTGTAGCGCGTCCATTGGGCCCGAGACCGTGGTAGGGCGACAGAAACGTTCGTGCGCGAGTTCGGCGAATACGCGGTCCGTGATTCCGTGCTCGCTTGTCTGCCCTTAGTGATGAGGCGGAAGAAGCCGGGTCTAGTACGGGCGGCTTCCTCCGTCGTTGTGTGGGTGCGATGACCAGCTAGGATGAGGGCAACGGCTACCGCGTGTGCCGGCGATAGAATGGATCCGGTTGATAGCGCGTCCATGCCTTCGCTAATTGCCGCGTGGGCGCAGTTGAGGACGAAGGCATAGCAACCGATGTGTAAGTATTCGTCGTCGTAGGCGGGTGTGTCCTCTTCTCGATTAGGGTTCGAGTTGTGTCGTCCGTAAGAGCCCACAAGCGGAGCTCGCCGAAGTCACGTGGAGGGCGTTCTAACTAAACCGGAAGGGGTGACTTGTTGTAGTAGGCGAAGTCGACGAATTCGGGCTCGGTGGAGTTTGGGTCATCGTTTAGCAAGTCGATAGGTGGCTTTGGGGCCTCCTTACCACCCTCCGGCGCGGGGGTCGTGCCGGCGGGAATGGACTGGTGTTGATTCGTTGTAGCGGTGGTGGATGGTCTTCCCTTGAGTTAGGCTAGGAAGGCAACGTAGCCGCGAGATACTGCTTACTGCTACGAGATCCGTTGTTCGGATGCAACTATTGGTGTACGAGCATGTTCAAGTACTCGTTACTCGATGGAACTCGGGGGGCGTCGGCTCTTAGGGCGGAGGTGGTCTATTGAGGTTGCATTGTGCGAGGATGCGTAGCTTAGCGTGGGGGAGTGTCGCGTGACGCTCGACTGCGCATGGGACGATGTGTATAACTTATACCATGCTCGACCACGAGAGTCGAGAATGGTGTTCGCGCGAAGCCTAGATTGGCTGAGAGCGAAAGCAGAGAGTTAAGGGTTTAAGTCAATCTGACTGTATATATCCTTATGTGCTGTGGGCTACGGAGTCCGAAGAACTCCGCCATAGGGCGTAGAGTACGGGTCATTGTACTGCCGTCTGCGGCTTACTTATCATTTCTATGCTGGCGGCTACTGTCTGTGTGATGGAGTTTGTGAGAGAAGCAACCCCGCGCGACTATTTTGGCGCGGCGCCGCAAAACATTTTCAATATCGATACGCGAGACCGCAAGAGCACTGAAACAAACGGAGACGCAGCAGCACGTTACACGCCGAGTATCTACAGCGTCGTCGTGCACCTGTCATTAGGGTTAGAGAAACAGCTCTGAATTTCGGCTAGTGTAATCGACGGGATGGATAATCTGAAGGAGAACATGGAGGAGAGTTTGCAGGCGGCGGTGGCGGGCGGCGACGACGACGCCGACGCCGACTTTCAATTGACTCCAGGTGCTTCTGCGAGTACCACCACCAACACCTCTCCTCCCCTCCCCCATCCCTGAAGTCCATCCTCTATATCGTCGTTTTGTCTCACCCTACCACCAGCGAACCCAATGCCCTCATCGCGTCGCGAAGTGGCCCACTCGTGCGTCGCCCTGAATCTGATCTGAGTCTCCGCCGTCGTTTATTAATTCAAATTTGGCGGCTGCACTGCCAACCAACTCGAAGCCCCTCCCATCCCCTCTCCGCCTACCCTCGACGTCCTCGCCCTTTGCCTACCTCCCGTTTACGCAATAATAACCAACCCAAGCCTAACAAAATTTTCCATTGCTTGCCGCTATTTCTCTCCTTGGTCCAATGCCGAATCACCGACGTATGAGACTGAAACAAACCCAAAAATTCGAGTACGCCCACATAACGGCGAAAAATAAAACGTACCGAACCGACGGCGCTGCTTCCACCCTTCCGTCCAAGGCCCTGTATAGCTATTACCATCTACCCTTGTGATTCCGCATTGCGAGGGAAAGAATCGCTGGGACGAGTGAGCGTCTGCTGCGCGTGAGGCGACAGCGAGCGACGAAGTGGCGATAGTGTGATTGAGCTGAGCTGAGCTATGCGTTGTCGATATTTGCAGAGCAAGCCAGAATGCTGCTGGAGCAAGCGGGGGGTAACGAGGGGCTGGCAGCAGCGCTGCAGGTGCGCTAATCGCGCTATGCAACCTTTCCACACCCTGTTAGAACCCAAACCCCGTAACACCGGTTAGTTCCCTCTCTTTGCATGCAATACAGCGGGGTGAAAATGGGATTGGAGTGAATGAAAGCATATGACTTAGAAAGGGATGTTAAGGGCTGGAAGGGGCTCCAGCATGATATAGCTGAACTGGAATGAAAGTGAAGTGACATTAGGAGGAATGGATATGAAAAGGAATGAGTTGAAATGGGAATAGAATGCAACGAATGTGAAGGAAAGGAAAAGAGAGGGAATGGAAGAGAGGGTAAATGTATTGTGCGATGTGATGTGATGGAATGAAATGGAAATTGATGGGAAGCGGGTCTACCTTGCGCAGGGGAAGCTCGCGCAGGTCATCGGCTCCTCCTCCGGCTTTGTGGAGAGCCTGCCAAAGCCCGTGAGGCGGCGGATCGCGGCGCTGCAGGACCTTCAGACGGAGCACGATGAGCTGGAGGAGGAGTATCGAAAGGAGCGCGCGGCGTTGGAGGCCAAGTACCGCACCCTTTACGGTAAAGCACCCATTCACTCCTTCCTCTTCCCCTTCCTTCCCTCTCTCCTTCATCCTCTTCCTTTTGTCCTCCAATTTCCTGTTCTTATCTCCTTTGTGCATCCGACAAAGACAGTAAATGTTTGGCACAAAGGGTGTAATTTCACTGCGCGCTACTTTTGAAGTCAGTGATATCGACGGGATCGGTCGGGATGTATGCCTGTAGGCATCGCTGATGTGATTTGAGCTGTTGGATTATATCAGAGGGGGTGGATTGAGTTGAGGTGGTTTTTATGTTGTTTTGGGGCGCTGTGGTGGGCAGAGCCATTTTACGAGAAGCGCAAGGAGATCGTGAGCGGGGAGGTGGAGCCGGCCGTGAAGGAGGCGGAGGAGGGCGAGGAGGCGGAGGAGGATGCGGCGGAGGAGGGTGAGACGGAGGAGGGGGAGGACGTGAAGGGCGTCCCGAACTTTTGGCTCTACGTGCTGCGTAACCACGAGGTCACGGAGGAGCAGGTGTGTTCTACCTGACATGATTCGGGAGGAAGGGGGGAGAGGAGGGCTGTGGTGCTTGTGTTGAACATAAATGACGTATGCTGAAGTGAAACGTACTCGAATCGTTGAATAATGTGTGTGTGTGTGTGTGTGTGTGTGTGTGTGTGTGTGTGTGTGTGTGTGTGTGTATGTGAGAGAGAGAGAGAGTTTGTATTGTGTGTGCTAGTCCTTTTATGTGTGATTTCCGGTATGTTATTCTGTGAGTACGTGTATGGGTGCATCGCTCCGTGTATGTGTGTGTGGGTGTATGCGTGTGTGTGTGTGTGTTTGTGTATGTATGCATGCCTGTGTGTGTGTGTGTGTGTGTGTGTGTGTGTGTGTGTGTGTGTGTGTGTGTGTGTGCGTGTGCGTGTGTGTGCGCGCTTGCGCGCGCACGTGTGTGTGTGTATGTGTTTGCGCGCTTGCATTTATACTTGTTTGTCTGGACGTGAATTGATTTGACCGTATTGTACGTATATATGCAAATTTGTATGTCTATTTCTTTGTTTTTGAGGTTCACTGTGCGGCTACTTGCTGTCTTAAGGATACCACTTATGTATGGGCGGGCAAATGTGAGTGTTACGCGCGAGACTGATGCGGCAGTGGCGAACGGGGCGCAGATAACTGAGAAGGACGAGGAGTGCCTGAAGCATTTGACCGACATCAAGTGGGAGCACTTTGAGGGCGACGACACAAAGGGTTTCAAGCTCTTTTTCCACTTTGATGCAAACCCCTTCTTCGAGAACGAAGTCCTGGTGCGTTCCCCTGCTCTTCCCCACCTCCCTCTCATTTGCACCGAAACGAAATGCGGTGACATGGGAATGTCAGGGATGCAGAATTGCCCTGCGTGTTGCTATATTCTACATTTTGGGGAAATTTTGGTGACATAAATCAACGTACAAGGTTCGGAAGGCTGCACCAGGGAAGTTTTTCTTTGATTATATTTTTTCACCGAAAATGATGAGACGTTGGCTGTGCGTCGTCTTTCTTTAAATGTTTATAAATGCAGAAAAACTTGTCTGGCGAAATTTCAGGAAGCATGTCGTTTTAAACAGGAGAACACAAAAGAGACGAAGGCTATGCCGTTGATTGCTTTGGGTGTCTGTCATTGTTGTTGTGCGTTATGTGGGCGAAAATAAGAGAGGAAATTAATTAAAGAAACCTTATCACGCGGTCATCAGACTTGCATATAAAGGTTTGTAATCAAGAATTATAGGTCGTAGCAAAGCAAGATTTGGAACAATGAGTGTACAGGTACGGGTACGTGCTGCATTCTGCGCAGTAGACTGAATACTGTGTAGCGCTACGGGTACTGCTGTATGAAGTAAAATGAATGAATAAAGCAGGAAATAAACTACCTACCTTGGCACGGTCCCCCCATCCAAGAATATTTAACTAGATTCTTACACTAAAAAGCATCATAAGCCACCAAGCGAAAAGAAGGAAAGAGGGAAAAACCTAAGCCCGGGGAACAGGAAGGCATGCCACAGCACCAGCACTGCCCTCCTGTAAAGCGTCACGGAGATAGGAACCCAGAGTGCCATGAAGAGCAGCAGAAAGACGTTGCATGAATTCGCATCGCACAACCCCCCAAAAACGCCGAAAAGAAACAGAAGTAGTTCAAACGACGAACGAAATATTGTCTACGACGAACGAATGCTTTATTACAAGTAACTGTCAGAGCGCAAGGAGGGAGAGAATATCCTGTAGAAATGTTGCTATTGTAACGTAGAATAATAAATATCATGAGTCTTATTTACATAAAACGGTGGAAACCAATAATAAAGGAGAAAGAAAGAGAATGCGCGAAAAGTGCGCGCGACCAGTAGCCGGGGTAAGCAAGCAAGTGATATGCAGGCAACAGCACCAGCACAGCCATGTTTAAGAAAGTGAACGTCCACCTTGAAGGAAATAATTAAAGGAAGGAAATGTGCGACTGGTGATCCGGTACTGGAACGGACGGGAAGACGGGCGTAGCCGCAGTTGTCGACCCCCCGTTTTCCGTCTACAAGTAAATTTATGCCCGTCCACTGTGACACCCCTCTGTTTTTCCCTCACCCACGTTTCTCGCCTCCCCCAGACCAAAACGTACACGATGATCGACGAGGACGACCCCATTCTGGAGCACGCGGAGGGCACGGAGATCAAGTGGAAGCAGGGCAAGAATCTCACCGTCAAGGTATTCCGCCCCGAGAGCAACCGCGAAAGTGCAGACAGTCTTCCACTAAACATTCGCCTTAAATTGTCCGGTTTTAGCATTCACACATGTTTGATTACAGAAAAATTACCTCCGATCTTGACACGCATGTCAAGTCATCACACGGCATCGCTCCCATTGTGTTGGCTCATTTTTAAGGGGGGGGGGGGGGGGGGGGGGGTTGACACGCGTGGATTTTTATGGCCTATTTATGACGAGTACTATTCGGACACTGATATAATGTTTGTAGTGAGCTTTTGGCGACGAAAGGTTTTAGAGTGAAAAGTTAGAGGGCGACGATAGACTTTCAGTGTGTCGACTGACAGTGTGGATCGATGGCGATAGTCGTCGAAGTGCGACTGCTATCCATCGACTGCAAGCACATATTTTTCGTGTGCCATGTAAATATTGCGTTACACAGTTTGTTGGCAGTTTTTCCAATTTGCTGGAGACATGTTCGCGTCCTATTTGATAACAAGCAGCTCGTTGTAGAGCTCCACTGCGATGTGTTGTCAGTTGGTGTTACTTCTTTTTGTGCTTGTAATACCTAAACACCGCAGTGTATCCTTTTGCTGAAGTTATTTGTGTAATGGGTTACTTACAGCTTATGAAGAAGAAGCCAAAGAAAGGCAAAGCGGCGGGCAAGACGCTCACCAAGAGCGAGCCCTGCGAGTCCTTCTTCAACTTTTTCAGCCCGCCCAAGATCCCGGAGGACGGGGAGGAGCTGGAGGAGGAGGAGATGGAGCAGCTGCAGGAGGTGATGGAGGCGGACTACGAGATCGGGGCGGCCATCAAGGAGAAGCTCATCCCGCACGCGGTGTCGTGGTTCACCGGGGAGGCGCTTCAGGAGGACGAGGAGGACGACGAGGAGGAGGACGAGGACGACGATGAGGAGGACGATGAGGATGAGGAGGGGGGAGAGGGGGGCGCGCCGGCTGGGCTGACTGACGCAGCGGAGAAGCCGGCGGAATGCAAACAACAGTAAATGAAACTCTGACAGACGGTGGGTGCGCTCGGTGTGTGCTCAGGAGGGGGAGGGGCGAGGATGCGGGAGATAATTTGTGGGTATCTCTCTGGGGAGGTAGTAGGGTGGGTGTTAGAGGGTGGATGTGACGGTCATTGGTCGTTGATAATCTCTATTAAAGAAAAGCAATTAGATGCATCCTGTTCTCGCCCCATCGCCTCAGGAGGGCAGACTTCCGTGCGGTGCATTTGCAGAAAGTTTAGAAAGGAGGTGTGGACGTAAGGGTCTGGTTGCCGAAATAGAAGGTTCAATACGATTAAGGGCTGCTGATCCTTATGATTGCTCTCAAATTTCAGATTCAAAGCCCCCGCTCACTTCGCCTCCTCGGCGAGAAAACCATATATCTGCTGCGCACATACGGAAAGTGTCTAGAGGTTTATCGGGATGTGGAGGTTACACTGTGATATGGTGGGTTGGCTAGGTTACTCAGTTCCGTCCTAATGAAGGCTGCGAAATCAAGTCAAGGACGTCTACGACATGAGTAGCAAACTATGATATAACAGCAACACTCGTTCACAACACTACAATGCCGCACTCCCTGCAGAGAATCGCAGACTGCCGCGCTGCGAGGGATACTGAGGTAACCATCTCTGAGAGTATGGGAACTGAGCTGGTCTACTAGGCGGAAGCTGTACTCGACTGACTTGCGGCGTTCATCATGCTAACGTATTGCACTATGGTGTCCGCGGTGTGGAGTGGTATCTCAGAAGGGCCACGCACACCCATGTGCCATCTTAATTGTTACAAGCTACCAAACAATTCAGATGGCGGCAATGACAGGACGTGATTAAAAATACGCCATAATAAGCTCACATCAAACACAACGTGCGCTCTTTCGACACGTATGTACTGATATGATTCCCATGTGTAGCACCTCTCCACACAGTACGCTGAGAACAAATGTCAGTCTGTAAAACCAAGACCATGGTTAACGGCAGAGGCAAGTATCCAAACATGATTTTCGAAGCGACGCAATCACAATGTACCGACTTTGCATGCGTGTCTGCTAGAGGGTGAAATTGTGTGCGTGAGTGTGACGGAGACTATAATGCGTGTGTCTGAGAGCTTGTGTGTGAGAGAGAAAGAGAGAGAGAGTGTGTGTGTGTGTGTGTGTGTGTGTGTGTGTGTGTGTGTGCGTGCGTGTGTTTTTGTGTGTGTGTGACTGTACGTGTGTGTGTGTGTGTGTGTGTGTTTGTTGATGTTGTTGATCACGCACAGTATTGCTGTCTTTGAAAATGCCAGCGCTTCTTCCGCTGTACCTGTCTGAGACCCCTTATCCCCCTCATTTCCTTTTCATTGTCGCCACTGCTCCTGAGTTGCGTCCTTATCAATAATGTCGTCGCCATTTCACAGTTCATGGCGCGTGTGCACTTCAAACAGATCAACAAACTGTTTCAGACAGACACAAACGCATGGCGATGATGTCGTTGTCTCCATGTATACGGAGGGCTGCCACCAAAGGCATGCGAGGGCTGAGCGGTGCGCAGGTAAAGGAAGGACATATGGACCCCCCTCTCTCGTAAGGACACGTGAGGACACCCCTCGTCCTCCCTTGTCACAAGGGGACATCATTACTGCTCAACATAGGATACCTTTAATGGACTTTGGAGGAGCGGATGTCCACTCCGGGCGGTGGCTACTAGACTTGGTGCAATCGGGCTAATTATAAAGGAAGGGTTGAAAGAGTGGGAAAGGTGGTTGGTTAGTAGCAGAAGGTCTGCCCCAGCTCTCGGTCGTAGCAGTACAACTCGCGGACGGACTCGTCGAGGGAACGGTAGAACTGGTCGATGGGGGTGGGCGGCGCGGGGGGCGGCACAAAAACCACCCCCGCCCCCGGCTCGACCCCCCACCCCTGCCCGTCCTGCCCCGGTTGTAGCTGCTGCTCTTGCGCGGGAGCCGGCGACGGGGATGGTGGAGGTGATGCCGGAGGTGGCGCGGCGCCGGTGTTGATATGTACCGTGACGAGGCTGCCACCCGCGGAGGTCGCTGATGATGGTGAGGAGGCGCTCTGCCCTCTTTGCTGTGATGATGGTGATGATGCCGAGGAGGCGAGGTTGTTCTGCAGGCAGGAGTTGATCTCCTCCCAGTCGGGTCGTCGACCCATGAAGCGCGCGAACTCGATGTTTTCCATGATGCACTCGTTGTAGAGGGCCTCGTCGTGGCGGGTGAGTGGGGTGGAGTACTCGATGCAGGCGCGCATGTAGGCCTCGCTGCTCTGCCCGTGCGACCGGCACTCTTCGTACACCGTTTGAAAGCTGGGTACGCCGCTGCTGGAGGAGGAATCTTTGGCGCCGGGGGTGGCGGGGCCAGAGGAGTGGAGGGCGGGGTAGTGACCGGCCGCAGCCTGCCGCCCTCCGCCCTGCCCACTTTGGCGATCTCTGCTCCGAAGCGCCTGTGTGTGTGTGTGTGTGTTGGGGGGGGGGGGGGGGAGCATATTTTGTTAGAAATGTTAATAAATCTATTGAGCAGAGTGCATGCGACTTACTGCACGAGTTGAAGAAGGAGCTAGAGTAGGGGGGGGGGGGGGGGGGGGGGGTTATGTGCCATTCCCGGCGTATTTGAAGGTTGAATGGGGGAGGCTGATGGGGCGGTGGTGGCTGAAAGCGTCTCTTAAGATGAGCATGTGCTGTCCGTAATACTCACGAAATACACTGTACTCGAAACATTTGCTAATTGTTCGACGATAGTAATGTACAACACCCCAATGGCCGTTACACGTGTGGATTTAATGGATGATGGCAGGTAACCCCTCAGCGAGATACCTTAAATATATGTCGCGTCCCCTAGACGTCATGAATCCACCACTTTCTGGAGGGACTGACTGCCCACATTGAGGGTGAACGGAGGAAAAGACCTGAAATACCGTTGAGTGTGTGTTTTAGGGTTGGAGATAAGGTCCGAACATGTACCCTACATGACCGTAAAATCGACGCCCCATGTGAAACGACACTTATTTCGCACATAACCATGATATGATCCTAAAGCGTTCTCATTTTATCCGTTTGAAGGACACATTTAAGAGAACTTTCAATATGGTGTATCGGTAATTTCCAGTGAGTTTGGTTTGGATGTTTGCTGATCGTTTCTTGTAAATAACTCGACAAAGTTAACCGCACCTGTTCCAACATAGCCCGGATTTCTTGCAACGCATCATCCGCAGAAACTGCCGCCTCGCCTTCGTCTGCGGTACTACCGGGTACCGCCGCCGGGGACCACGAGCCAATATCCCAGGCGCTGAGGGGTGTACCATCGCCGATCCCGCTCCCGTCGCCATTATCACTTACGGCGGCGGTTGACGGAGCCGAAGCGACGGGCGAACGAGCTGAAAACCCACCGGTCCCAGGGCCGCCCCCTTGCAGCTGCGACAGAATGGAGGTGAGCTCTCGTACGGTGCTGCTGGTGGACTGTCGAGTCGCGTCACGCAACGCCTGTCGAATTACTTCTTCGTCCAAGCCAGCGACGGGCCGCAACGGAGCCGCAGCCGATTCGCGTCTTCGGAAGCTATCATCATCGTCATCCGACTCGCCGCTACTACTGTCCACGTCAGCAGTCGCGATGGACTCCTCTAGCACCGCCCCGCTATCATCCGCCGCGATGAGCAGCGTCAGGGATGTCTCCGATTCATCGGAGTCTTCGCTGGCCCGCGCTGCCCTGCCGCCCCCACCCCCGCCTCTCGACGACCGAGGTGGAGGACGCCCACCATGGCGCTCGTGTTCGTATTCAGTCTGGTCCAGGTCGTCGTGAGTTACCGCCCGAGAGCTGTCGTGCCTGCTGCTCGCTCGCATACCCTGTTCCTTCACAACTTCTGCATCGTTACTGGAAGCGCGACTAGGTTGCGTTCCTTCGCCTGACGCCACGGACATTAGGTCATCACGCGAGACGTACACGTTAAAGTTTACGTCACCGCCATTTCCGGGTGGTCCCTGCCTGCTGCGAGTGACGGACCCTCCCGTGCCAGCTACGGAAGCATACCGGTCACCGTCGCCTGATGTCGACGGCGCGAGCGCTCCACCCCACACCTGGTGAAAAGCGCTTGAGATGGCGCTCGACGAGCGCGAGCCGGCGGAGGCGCGCGGAGTTTCTCGAATTAAACTGCTTCCGGTGAAGCCCTCCGGCGAAACCAGCGGATTGACGACGAGGGAGGGGGGTGTCGCGGCGGGGCGAGGGGGTTCCGGGCGCGTATTTAGCTGTGGGCTTAGAAAGGCGGGGCGAGGATAGAAAGTGCCCGGTGAGGGTCGACGTGTGAGTCTCAGCACTTCTCTTCCCGCCGTGGAAGGACGGGGAGGTGAGGGGGGCGGGGCAGATACAGGTACGGGAACAGAAAACTCCTCGGCGACACCTGAGGCAATAAAACATAATCGTCGAGTGGTAAAATCCTACTTGCAAAACATCCGCGCATTGCTGTAAAATTTCTGAATTCTCTTGATACACAGAAGTAGAGTGTAAATCAAAGCCTATCAAGAAATACAACCGTGTATTGATATTAAATGAAGAGTGTGCAATAAAGATATCAAATATATCGATAGTCGATGCACGGATATTTCAGGATTAAATTATGAATATGGTGCACATTTTCCGACGTACTACCGTGATACCTCATTTTATCGTAATATTTACGTAGATAATATGTGTAGCAATCGTCGACTCATATATGATATACCTGTATGAAACTGCGCTACTCAAATAATTGGATGATAGTATTGCAATTTCCATTAGTGATGGGATTCCACTCGGAGAAAACAGAATCGTTTCACCCTGTAACAGCGTACTTACCTTCGTCTGTTTCTTCGTCAGCATCGGGGGCTGGTGAATCTGCGGTCGGAACGAAACTGGAGAGGTCTGTCCGAAAAACAACCTGGGATTCCGTGGGGGTTTCTGCGGCTGTAGAGGCTGCTGGGGTGCTGACGAAGAAAGGGCGGTTGAGGGCAGCCAGAGGGCGCAGGGCTGCCGAGGGATCATCTGAGGGCTGACACAGCGCCGGAGTGCTACTCGACAGAACTAAAATGGTCCACATCAGGGCGAAAGCTGCAGGCCATTGTAGCGAGCACCTGGTAACGATGCTAGCCCGCATCGTACGGCGGTTCTCTGCTGCGTTAATCTTGCGATTATCTGAGACTGGCAGACGGATACAGGTTAAAAGTTAGCAACGCTATATCATCAACTCTATGTCACGGAAAATCCGCGCCGAAGTACCTCTACCAATATTAAGAAAATAACAATTATTCCAGAGCGACTAAAGCACGGGAAAGCCGGTAACGGACTAACGACGCGGTATCGCGCAACGAACTCGGAAAGCTCGCTTCTGGCTTCCTCTATCACCTGTGTGTTTTAATGCTAGACGCAGAATAATAGGAAATCTTAGCTATTGAAGCTGAGAAGGAAAAAACGAGTAGGAACGTTTTACTGGAAAGGCGGTACAACACATCCATCCACGCACGCGCGATCTCGACTGACAAAATATCAAGTAATCCCGTACGGGCAGGAAAAATGGGCGCCGCGTAGGTCATGTTTAACGGTGGAGCAAACGACGTAGCAGCGGGTGGTCTAGAAACGAGCAGCTGCGACAATAAGAAGTTGTGAGCAAGTATCAACAGCCGTGCCACCCTTACCAGCGCTTCTCCCCGACGACGTCACCTGCTCACGGGGGTGAAGTCGGATTCTGAAGCGATTATTCGGCTATTCGTTACTCAGTCGATCGGCGCAGGACTTTGCGGTCAGCAGAATCTTCTGACAATATGGAATGCTCGTCGAGCTGCGCAGACAGAACCACAATCGAATCTGCCGGACAATATGTCGTACGACGTGTACGCAAGTCTTCTTCGGAAGTAGCCGCAACTGGGAAATAGTCGTGAGACACGTTCTGGAAGGTGGTTTCCTAGTACAGAGGAGATTTAGTGCAGCGATGTCGGAAAGCCGAAAACAGTGGATGCGTCGCTTTGCTTGACTACGACTGACACCCGTTGTCTACCGCTTGGCGCCGGCCGCATTATCCGTATGTTAAGACAGGTGTAAAGAGAAAGCATGCGTTCCGGCTCTGACGTATACGACTGTCTGTGTGGTACGCTGCTCTCCAAGCTCTGTCAGACCGCGACGCTACGTTTCCATTTTCATTAGGCTCGCCGAATACCGACCGACTGCTTATCTGCTGCCGCCGTGACGATGACTCCAATATACACATATTAAGCGCAACAAGTTGTCCGTATTATACATTATTATGTACTTTATTGAAGTTTACATTACCGTACCCGTATGAGCGATTGCGCCAGCGAAATACATAAACATACCGGAGGAGCATATTTATCCTTTATGCCTCGAAATTTGCAGGTCGTCCGTAACTGTATACCATCGAATATATGCAGTACAGTACAAGGTACCCGTTCACTACCCAGGTACTTGTGTGTAATGTATGTACATTTTAGGCAGATAACACATACCACCAACATGATGGTTCTCGATTTTTTGCGAATTTATTTTAAGTAATTTACTGATCTTACCTGTACACAGTTTAAGACCGGTTCTTAGATGAACTTAGCCATCATCCGCGAAGGATGAGATGTTAAGCTGTTTAATTTACTGAGCTAATATGCATACGGTGCTCAAACATTTCAACGCTTAAGAAGGAGAATGATCCAAAGGAGAACTCGGATTAGTTTAGCCGATGACAAAATGTGGCGGAAATTACTCCGCGGCGCGCGCGACAATGCAATGTAATGCAATGCCCGCGCCGCAATGTACTGAACGTGGAAAGCAGTACACCACAAACGAGCGCGCCGACTCGCGTCTCTCACTCCGGTGACGCGGACGGTTGGCTATCCGCAACTCACGACTGGTTTCATTCATATTCGGGCTAAACAATTGCTGACATAAACATATTCTGACGAGAAAAATAAGCAGCGGAGACCTCATCCGCAAAAAAGAAGGAAAGTGGAAAACCTCAAAGCCCGAGGAACCGGAAAAATAATTGCCAAAAAAAAATGTTCGGATGCCGAACCTGAGTAACTACATGTTGTTAAAAACGAACAAACTTGTTGTCATCACGATGAAAACGACATCATTTACCGGCGATATGCAAGTGTTAATAATTAGGTGTTCAGACGAGATATCGGTGAATCTAAAGAATGTATTGCATATCGATCTACAATCGTTACAGCCCGGTTCTTTGATGAACTCAGTCACCATCCGCGAAATGTGATACAATGAGATGTCATACAATCGTTACAGCCCGTAGGAACTCCTGCAGAAGAACCTCATGCAGCAGAGGACTATGGTCGATTCTATGTTTGTGTACAGTAACCTGCTGTACTGCCCTCCGGGCACATTGTAAAACCCTATCATCATGAATCGTAAACCCTTACAATACCCGAACTACTATAAACCAAGTTGTAACATTTCTGTTTTTGCTTTGGCAAATTTCCCCCGGGCCGGTACTTCAATTTGTAGCCAGTGCATCTCTCAAAGTTTGCTATGACCTATGCATTTTCCCTGTGCACTGTGCGTCGACACACTCACCCTCAAAAGCTTGTAAAAACACAGACGGGCGACAAGTAATATGTATGAAAAATAAGCAGGAGCCTGACAGAGCGCCACGTGAGCTTTCCTCGCCGCTGCAATTCAGCAGCATAGAATGACTGCAAGCGTGCACATATATGATATACATGTCGCGATAAACCATACATTTTAAATCATAACAAGTTTCGTGCATAGTCGCTGCCAAGCACACCCAAAGTCAGAACCCCACCAACTCGTTAATGTCTTTCAATACTATAGACTGAGCAGCGCAGTGCTTTGTTTTGTTTTGTTTCGCTGCATGAAATATGGTATGTTCTGATTACAAGGAAAGCGGCGAAACCACCATTAGAAGGGAGAAAAGAACAACGGGGGCCTACTCGTAATAAAAAACCTGCATGGAATATAAGGATCAGATCGCATTCACCTTACTACCAGTGCATGCGAATCCGTTCGACACACGAAAAAGAACGAAACCAATCCGTTGAAATAAAACATGTAAATTAATTTCAAATTACATTGGAGCATTTAATAAAGCTGACCGCAAACTCTCCCGTAACTATATCGCTACCATACGCACACCCCAAAAAGTCGAGCATATATATTCAACCTCGCCGTTCATCAATGTTGTCAGTCATCTCCCCACACCGAGGCCTGCGCCTCGCGCCGCTGCTGAGCGCTTTTCTTCTTCGACCTCCGCTGCTCCGCCAGCTCCTTATCCGCCGCTTTATCGCGCAGGTTCATCCCCAACGCCGAGCCGAGCAGTCTGACAAGAAAAAACACAGACAACATGCACAACGCGTCACTCCCATCACGTGCAGCACCTGCCGTCGGCGCGCCTGGCCACGGCTGCGATCAGTCCTTGCCTAATACGATCGCACCTTCGCGCCACCGCGCTCGTAGTCTTAGGACGCGCCTTGGGTGGCTGTAGCTCCGAATCGGGCACTCGCTTCGCGGCCACCGAAGCCTCCGAAAATGACCTCACGCTCAGTCCCGCCTCCTTCCCCATCGCCAACGCCCGGTAGGCTGGCCCCACGGTGCAGAAGTATCCCGCGCCCGTCAGTGCAACAATATGGCAGAGAAACTAGACCCTAACATCATCCTTCAGAGTACAGACGAGCGCTCACCTTGTTGCGGGGTGCAAAAGATTCCTAGTGCGTGGTGGTCATCGACCATACGGACGACGGGCCGACCTGAAAATGACGGCGCAACGGTCGCTCCATCTCAGTGCTATTTTTTTTGTTAGTGAGTACCGGAGTGCGTGCGTGCGCGCGCGTGTGTGTGTCTGTGCTTGTGTATGTATGTGTGAGAGAGTGAGTGTGTGTGTTTGTGTGTGTATGTGTGTGGGTTTGTTTGCGTGTGTGTGTGTGTGTGTGTTTGCGTGTGTGTGAGAGAGAGAGAGAGAGTGTGTTTGTGTATGTGTATGTGTGTGTGCGTGTTTGTGTGCGTGCGAGAGAGAGAGAGAGAGTGTATGTGTGCGTGTGTGTGTGT